>JACEFZ010023136.1:62500-70000 GCA_014155875.1 Cepaea nemoralis | reverse complement strand
TGACTCACTTAGTGAGACGACGAACGCAGGCGTCGAACCCTCTTCCAACCGCGCTCCTAACGTTATCAACGCAGCTCCCTATTAACCACGCTAAAGCGCTAGTTTGTAATGCAGTAGTCACAGATTTATTTTATTGGGCATTTAGCTTTCCATTATTACTATGGAAGATTATGTTTCTATTATGACTATCGACCATTAAGCTTTCTATTACCGCTGCCAGACATTAAGCTTTCAATTATTACAATGGGATTTTATTCTTCTCTTATTGTTGTCGGCCATAAACTTTCCGCTATTAGTATAGAATATTTAGCTTTTAATTATTACTATGAAAGTAGACGATACTAACTGGTCTCTGTTAGCGCCGAACGTTGGGCGGCGCTTACCAAACCCGACACCCCACATTGTGCCAACGGCTTCGGGCGGAAGAGCGCAATTGGGAGGGTACAAGCCTTACCCTGGTGCGAGGAAATGCAAGCTAAAGACAAAATTGTCATGGCAGGGCAGACCAGGCCCTAAGCCTTGGTTGGCGACTGGTCTAGGATCGAAGCTCCGACAGGCGGACAGTTAGAGCATTGCTTTGCTGATCCGGCAGCTTCTGCAGCTTGTCTTGTTCCAGATGTAGGGGTGTTACCTTTCCTCTGGAGTGAACTAGGCGGGCCGAGAGAGGGATCATGCTGCATGGGCAACACATGATCTCTATATTTTAGCCCAGTCTTTGTGCTATGGAGAGGCAATAACTCCATCCCTGGTCTTAACTGGTCTCGGAATCAAAGCGAGAGGCAACTGTTACGGGTTATAAGTCCTTGTCAGTTGGCGTAGACATGGGGCGCCACGCGTTGCCTCTGACGGTGGGAGACACCTATAGGTGTCACTGATCAGCTACCGCCCGCCTCAAGCTGGGCAGCCCCCAGCCAATTGGGTGCTGATCCGCCACAGCCTGCCTGCTTCAATGGGTGCTTGGGGCTAGGACAAAATCTGAATCGCAGGCTGTAAAACCAATGCACCAGGTACAAACAAAAATAAAAATAGAAACCTCAAGCTACGGCTTGCAACCTGGAACGTGAGAACCATGTGTCCAGGATTTTCCACTGACTTGACCAATATTGACGATGTGAGAAAAACGGCTGTGATTGATGCCGAACTCAATCGTCTTAACATTGATATTGCTGGCCTGCAGGAGACTCGCCTCGCTGAGGAAGGGTCACTCAGGGAAAAACATCTACACCTTTTTCTGGAAGGGTAGAGGGCAGGCAGAAAAAAGGCAACACGGTGTGGGCTTTGCAGTGAAGAATTCGCTACTGGGAATGATTGAAATTCCAGCAGGAGGAAATGAAAGACTATTATCCCTGCGCTTGGCAACCTCTTTTGGGTTTGCCACCATTATTACTGCATATGCACCGACACTCGATTCCTCTGATGATGTGAAGGATTTGTTCTATGAGGAGTTAGACTCCGTGATCAAGGCAGTTCCAAAATCTGACTACATTTATATGCTCGGTGATTTCAATGCTCGTGTGGGCAAGGACTCGAGTTCATGGCCAGTGTGCCTTGGAAAATACAACATCGGTCGCATGAATGAAAATGAGCAAAGGCTGCTGGAGCATTGCACCAGTAATGACCTATGTATTACAAACTCTTTTTTTAAAACAAAAGAGATGCATAAGGTCACATGGAAACATCCAAGATCCGGCCATTGGCACCAGCTGGACTTCATCATCACACGGAGACAACATCTGAACCATATATCATTGACTCGTAGTTACCACAGTGCTGACTGTGATACGAATCATTCTTTGGTTGTTGCAAGGGTTAGACTGAGACCAAAGAGAATCTACACAGCTAAACACAAATCTAGCCACAGGATTAATATTATTAACACTCATGATCCTGAAAAGTGCTTTCAGTTTCAACAGCAACTTGAAGATGCTTTCACTGATACACCAGAAAATTGTACAGTAAATGAAAAGTGGGGTCAAATTAAGGAAACTCTTTATAAAACTGCCGTAGGGGTTTACGGCACTGTGGATCATAAGAGGCAGGACTGGTTTGCGGCCAACAGCGAGACTCTGCAGCCCCTGATTGATAAGAAGAAGAAAGCTCTCTTAAGAAACAAGGAAAGACCAACGCGTAACACTCTGAGTGAGCTAAGGCAAGCTAGGAAGGATGTGCAAAAGGCTGCCAGGCAGTGTGCAAATGATTATTGGATCAAGTTATGTGAGTCCATTCAAATCGCAAGTGATAAGGGAGACATAAGAAGCATGTATGAAGGAATAAAGAAAGCTTGTGGTCCAGTGATCAAAAGAAGTGCACCATTGAAAACCTTGACTGGAGAAGTCATCACTGATAAGAAACAGCAGATGGACAGATGGGTAGAGCACTATTTGGAGCTTTACTCAAGTGAGACCAAACTAGCGGATGATGCCCTCAACGCCATAGAGGCTCTACCAACTCTTGACCACCTGGACACACTTCCCACCATAACAGAAGTTAAGTGTGCTATAAATGAACTTGCATCTGGCAAGGCTCCAGGTAAGGATGGGATTCCAATAGAGGTTATCAGGAGTGGGCAAGACACACTCACTATACAGATCCACCAGCTAATAGAGCTATGCTGGCGTGAAGGACAAGTCCCACAGGATTTCAAAGATTCAAGCATCATAACACTGTACAAGAACAAGGGCGATCGGAGCGACTGCAACAACTATAGGGGTATCTCACTTCTGCGTATTGTTGGAAAAGTATTTGCCAGAATTGTTCTGCGCAGACTTCAAGTCCTAGGAGATCAAGTCTACCCCGAATCACAGTGTGGCTTTCGACAGAACCGGTCTACCACTGATATGATATTCTCATTGCGACAAATGCAAGAAAAATGCCGTGAACAGAATCAACCACTGTTTATTGCCTTCATCGACCTCACAAAGGCATTTGATTTGGTCAGTCGTAAGGGTCTGTTCAAGGCACTAAAGAAGATTGGCTGCCCACCAACTCTTCTGTCCATTGTGGAATCGTTCCACACAGGCATGAAGGGTATAATCAAGTTTGATGGTGCAACTTCTGAAGAATTTGAAATCAAGAGTGGAGTTAAGCAAGGTTGTGTACTAGCTCCCACCCTCTTTGGAATATACTTTTCACTTCTACTGAAATATGCATTTCGTGATCAGGATGGTGGTATATACATTCACTCACGCTCAGATGGCGGCCTCTACAATGCTCAGAGATTGAAGGCTAAGACCAAAATTAGGAGGGTACTGATCAGAGAGTTGCTTTTTGCAGATGATGCTGCAGTTACGACCCACTCTGAGGAAGAATTGCAATGTCTACTATCTGCATTCTCCAATGCTTGTTCTGAATTTGGTTTAACAATTAGCAAAAAGAAGACACAGATTATGTCACAAGGTGCACATGAGGTACCATCAATTTTATTGACGACGCCGAACTAGAGATAGTAGACCATTTTACATATCTAGGATCAGTGGTAAATAGCAAATTATCCCTAGATCAGGAAATCAACATCCGGATTGGTAAGGCAGCAACAACAATGAACAGGTTAAGAAAAAGAGTCTGGGAGAACAGGAAGCTTACTGCCAAAACAAAAGTCCTTGTCTATCAAGCCTGTGTCCTTAGTACTCTTCTCTATGGCAGTGAAACCTGGACAACTTACTCACACCAAGAGAACAATTTAAATAGCTTTCATATGCGGTGTCTGCGAAGAATACTTGGTATTAAGTGGCAAGACAAAATCACAAATACTGAAGTATTGGAAAGATCAGGTTGTGTGACAGTTTATTCCATGCTCAGTCTTCGTAGACTTAGATGGATAGGACATCTTAGGAGGATGGATGATGGTAGAGTACCAAAGGATATCTTTTTTGGTGAATTACAGATGGGTAAGAGATCTCAGGGTCGGCCTCTACTACGATACAAAGATGTGTGTAAGCGGGACATGATTGATACAGGCATTGATAATGCACATTGGGAGCAAGTCGCCGCTGAACGTGTTGCATGGAGGGCAAATATCAGAAATGGAATAAAGTCAAAGGAGAAAATTATTGCAGAAAAGTCACACACCAAGCGTTTGAGACGTAAGATGGTGCATGATGGTGGAAATGACCACGTGTTCACATGCACCCACTGTGAACGGACATTTACAGCGCAAATTGGCTTTATCAGTCACACTCGCTACCGCCATAGTTAAAAGTTATTATGCCTTTTTAAAGCACAAACTATCGTCTGTCAAGACGGCAAGGTGCCAATGGAATATTACTATGAAACATTAAAATTTCCATTATATCTGATTAAAAGTATTTAATTGATATTTGCAAACAATTTGGTATTGAATCATCATTACCATTATTATGTGAGGCTTCGGCGTCAGTAATCTCTCTAAGGATCCCTGTCTCAGTTTTCTGGATCAACTCAACAAGGTAATCGTTGTAAGTTACTCTGACAGTCCAATTTATTCTCAAAATTAGTCTCCGAAATCACATCGGCGCTGCCTCAAGCTTTTCTTGGCTTGTTCGTTCTCATTCCAAAATTCGCTGTCAGAAAACAGAAGAGGATCGATATGCTATGTCAGAACTTTCTTGCTACCATTTAAAGAAATTGATTCATTACTGGTAGTTCAGTGAAAAGTGCGTCAAATATATCACTGCAGAGTACCTATGCTCCAACCAGCCTCTTTAGGGATATCCAACAATTATATTAGGGACAAACTTTACATTCACAGCACTACGGCTAATTTGAAGGAAATGTATAACATTTACATGAATCACTATCTTGTTGCTGAAATCGTCAGTGAAAACGTCGGATAAATAAAACACAATCAATTATCCGTGAAGATACCCACCAACCCTTTTAGAGGAGAATTAGACATTCATAGCTAAGGTGAGAATTGTCTCCATGTATTTCCATGAAAATTGGCTCCTTTATATTACTGTATGGTCTGTGACTTGAGGGTAGTGTGTGCATTTTCACAACCTATACATACCAATTTCGGGGTCCGCAGCAGACGATTTAGGAGCAGATAGCTTTGTGTTGATTTTCTCATTGATATGAGCGTCGGCAGTTCATAGTTAAGTGAAGTCAACAACCGATATCACAGCGCTCGGGTCATTCTCATATGCGCCCAGATCTGATCTTTAACAACCAGCCAAGAATCCTAACTTTCATAGTACCATTTGCAATCTGTGTACCCGACTGGCCTTTCCTCGGAGAAGTGAGTGCCTGTCAGATTCTTTGATCAGACTTTCAGAAAGGAAGCGAAAATTGCCTAGAAAATATAGAAAATCACAAACAGCCGATAAATGCTGGGACAGATTGCGACTGCCTCAATACTACAAGCAACTAACTTATTACTGAACTCGTCAGTGAGAAGGTATGCTTAAACGAGCATCCATGCACAGCCATCCAATTTTACCTTGGCATTATATCTAAGATGGAAGATGCGTACAACGTATTTCTTTGAAGTTCGCTTCGTATTACCAAAATCTTCATTGCAAAGCCCAAAAAAAAAAAAAAAACTAGAACATAGTCGACTTTCGCCTACAAAACTAAGATGAAAGATGTGTATGAAGTATTTCCTGGAAGTTTTCTATCATCGTATTGTCCAAAAATTTTTTTCCCCGCGTTTCCATCCTGTTTCAGGATATTGCGGTCAACACCAGCATCTTTCAGCTGTATGTTGATTCCTAGGCTAGATTACGCCCATCAGCACGCCACGACTTTCTGAGCGACCGGCTCCATACTCTCATAAGTCACTGGCGCGACTCGAACCACTTCTAATTCTCGTGCGCTCACGTCAACCACGAGAGTATTCGGGATTAACGGAGAAAGCTGCTAACTCCTCGCCGAGGGTGCCGGCTATTGTCAAAATTGTGATCACAAATTTGATAAAATAGAGCATAGTCTATCCGTGCAGATACCCACCCAGTGTTACCGTGGCATCATATCTATGATGAAAGATGTATGCACAACATTTCTTGCCATCATCATATTACGAAATTATTCATTGCAAATCCGGAAAAATAGAACCTGGTCGACTATCCGTGCAGATACCCACCAACCGTTCAGTGGATAATTATGCATTCAAGACACTACAGCTGGTTGACGGTTGTTTCCAGGCATTTCCCTGTCACTTGTCACCAGTTGCAGAGCTAGCAGCCGGGCTAGGGACTTAATGAGAATCTAGGCCGTCAAGTAAGACGTTTGATAGACACGTCAGAGGAACAGTAATGGTAGCTTCAGTGCAGCTGTGCTGTGCCGTTGCAAACGAACTTCGAACACGGGGTTAACAATTACAGCGTGGTTATTGTGTACAGTACAAAGTAACGGTCCCATTCAATCAATCAATCATGTGCCATGCCGGAAAGCGTGGGCGGTCATGACTCGCCATTTCACTCGATCACCAGAGTCGTGGATCAGCTCAGTGTTCCTGTCTCGTCCATGCCATGTGGCCAAGCCATCCAGGTATTTTCCTCTCGGTCTTCCTCTTGGTCTGTTCCCTTCGATCTTGCCAGTTGTCACAAAGTTCTCCAATTACAAACATTTTTGACTGTCTACGTCTAATTTCTCTAATCAATTTACGATTTTCATTTGTCTTCTGTAGTACTTGGTCATTTGTTTTTCTGTCTGTCCATGGTATTTATTGCATTCTCCTCAGAAATCACATTTCTGCAGCCATCAGATGTTTTTCAGCTTGACTGCTCATTGTCCAAGTTTCACATCCATACAAAAGAACAGGCTCTATGTATCCCCTCAACACTCTTTTTCTCGTGTTAATTGGCATTTTTTAAATTGGTCAGTATGTTGTTCACCTTGCTAAAGTCTACTT
The DNA here is from genome assembly GCA_014155875.1 of Cepaea nemoralis. Taxonomy (NCBI): domain Eukaryota; kingdom Metazoa; phylum Mollusca; class Gastropoda; order Stylommatophora; family Helicidae; genus Cepaea; species Cepaea nemoralis. The sequence goes on along the minus strand of JACEFZ010023136.1, from coordinate 63,171 downwards.
TCGCCATGGCGATTCTTGTTCTAATCTCTTCAAGGCATCTCCCATCAGATGTTATGACTGTTCCGAGATAATTGTACCGATTCACTTGTTGAAGAATATTCCCATTTACTTGTATATTACATTGTGGTGTGGCAGACCGAGAGGAAAATACCTGGATGGCTAGGCCACATGGCATGGACGAGACAGGAACACTGAACGAACGAACGAACGAACGAACAAACTTTATTTTCAAAGGGTTAAGAATATACATTATCTCACAACCCACAACAGAGTAGGTATATGAATATATACATTATCTCACAACCTAAAACAGAGTAGGTATATGAATATATACATTATCTTACAACCCACAACAGAGTAGGTATGAATATATACATTATCGTGCCGACCAACAACAGGGTAGGTATATGAATATATTCATTATCGCACAACTCACAACAGCACGTTGCACTTTATTTGTAAACTCCGTAACTACAGTCGCCATTTTGTTTATGCACTGCGCATGTGCATGAGACACCTAGCGTCACCTGACAAACGGGAATATAAAGTTCGATGTTGCTGTCACCTAATGACACCTGTAGAAAACACCAACTACATTTACCTGCCATCCCACAAAACTGTGTGACTTATTTATTGACGCATCCTCATATGATGAACAACTCCGTTCACCA
>JACEFZ010023136.1:0-57500 GCA_014155875.1 Cepaea nemoralis | reverse complement strand
GACGTGATTACGCTGTGTCAATTTGCAGCAGAGCTACGATATTTGCACCTTTCGGTCAACACATCCGACTACTGCGGAGATTTGTTGACTGGGTTAGCCTGTCCAGTGTGTAACAAAGTCAAAAGAACACACACACACACACACAACAGAGAGAGAGAGAGAGAGAGAGAGAGAGAGAGAGAGAGAGAGAGAGAGAGAGACACACACACACACATACACACACACACACACACACAGACACACACACACACCAGAGATACACACACACACCCACCACACCCCCCACAAGCACCCACACACACACACACACACACACACACCAACACACACCAACACACACCAACACACAAGTACCGAAACAGGAACCAGCTTTACGAGTGTAATGTGCTAAGGTCGTCACGGTGTGTAGGCCTGTATGCGCTGAAAGATATGTGGCCTGTCTTTGACTCACTTAGTGAGACGACGAACGCATGTGTCGAACCCTCATCCAACCGCGATCCTGACGTTATCAACACAGCTCCCTATTAACCACGCTAAAGCGCTAGCTTGTAATGCAGTAGTCACAGATTTATTTTATTGGGCATTTAGCTTTCCATTATTACTATGGAAGATTATGTTTCTATTATGACCATCGACTACTAAGCTTTCTATTACCGCTGCCAGACATTTAGCTTTCAATTATTACAATGGGATTTTATTCTTTCCATTATTGCTATCGGCCATAAAGCTTTCCACTATTAGTATAGGATATGTAGCTTTTAATTATTACTATGAAACATTACAATTTCCATTATATCTGAATAAAAGTATTTAATAGATATTTGCAAACAATTTGTTATTGAATCATCATTACCATTTTTATGGAGACTTCGGCGTCAGTAATCTCTCCAAGGATCCCTGCCTCAGTTTTCTGGATCAAATCAACAAGGTAATGGTTGTAAGTTACTCTGACAGTCCAATTTATTCGCAAAATTAGTCTCAGAAATCACATCGGCGCTGCCTGAAGCTTTTCGTGGCTTGTTCGTTCTCATTCCAAAATTCACTGTCAGAAAACAGAAGTGGATAGATATACTATGTCAGAACCTTCTTGCTTAAAGAAAATGATTCATTACTGGTATGGTTCCGTCGCCCTGCTACTGAGTGATTATGTGGCGCGACACTGTGAGCTGTGAATTTCGCGTGGAATGCTTTTACATCTGTCCGTAGTTGTTTGTAGCGTGAACTACATGTTCGGAACGATGATGGCCGGTTGTTGCTGAATTGACTGGTTTGCCTTTTTGGTTCACGAGTGCATTTTTCAGGAGACTCCTGGGAGTCGTCACTGGAGCTACGGAGTTCGTGCTTTGTGCGGTGCTTTCCCTGCGGAAGGAGACCGAGCCATAAGTGGATAAAACTCGGGTCAATGAAGTCTTTCTGGTGACTACCGAGTCCATCGACGATGAACTGTATTTTTCGTGGAGGACTTTTGTGTTGTCATTCTGACGGCGGCATTATGCACAGTGTACCTATGCGGGTTGTTGGCTTGCCGATACTTCTGTCTATTCCATTGTTCACATAGGGCAATGATGGGCATTTTGTGCGATATTCACTGGCACAGGAAAGGAGCATAATGGTGACGATCCGTTGCCGCGAAGTTGGAACCGCGACTAACTAACTAACCAACTAACTAACAGTTCAGTGAAAAGTGGGTCAAATATGTCACTGCAGAGTACCTATGCTCCAAGCAGCCTCTTTAGGGATTATCCAACATTTATGCTAGGGAAAAACTGTACATTCTCAGCACTACAGTGAATTTGAAGGATATGTGTAACATTTGCATGAATCGTTATCTTATTGCTGAAATCGTCAGTGAAAACGTCGAGTAAATAAAACACAATCAATTATCCGTGAAGATACCCACCAACCCTTTTAGAGGAGAATTAGACATTCATAGCTAAGGTGAGAATTGTCTCCATGTATATCAATGAAAATTGGCTCCTTTATATTACTGCATGGTCTGAGACTTGAGGGTAGTGTGTGCAGTTTCACAACCTATACATAAAAATTTCGGGGTCCGCAGCAGACTATTTAGGAGCAGATCGCTTTGTGTTGATTTTCTCAACGATATGAGCGTCGGCAGTTCGTAGTTAAGTGAAGTCAACAACCGATATCACAGCACTCGGAACATTCTCGTATGCGCCCAGTTCTGATCTTTAACAACCAGCCACGAATTCTAACTTTCATAGTACCATTTGCAGTCTGTGTACCCGTCTGGCCTTTCCTCAGAGTATTGAGGGCCTGTCAGATTCTTTGATCAGACTTTCAGAAAGCAATGGAAAATTGCCTAGAAAATATAGAAAACCACATACAGCCGAAAATGATGGGAGTGATTGCGACTGCCTTAAAACTACATGCAACTAACTTATTACTGATCTCGTCAGTGAGAAGGTATGCTTAAACGAACATCCATGCATACCCATCAAATTTTACCTTGGCATTATATCTAAGATGAAAGATGAGTACAACGTATTTCTTTGAAGTTCGCTTCGTATTATCAAAATATTCATTGCAAAGCCGAAAAACTAGAACATAGTCGAAGTTGGCCTACAAAACTAAGATGAAAGATGTGTATAAAGTATTTCCTGGAAGTTTGCTATCATCGTATTATCACAATTGTGATCACAAATTTGGTAAAATAGAACATAGTCTATCCGTGCAGATACCCACCCAGTGTTACCTTGGCATTATATCTATGATGAAAGATGTATGCACAACATTTCTTGCCATCATCATATTTCGAAATTCTTCATTGCAAATCCGGAAAAATTGAACCTAGTCGACTATCCGTGCAGATACCCACCAACCGTTCAGTGTATAATTATGCATTCAGGACACTACATCTGGTTGACGGTTGTTTCCAGGCATTTCCCTGTCACTTGTCACCAGTTGCAGAGCTAGCAGCCGGGCCAGGGTCTTAATGAGAATCTAGGCCGTCAAGTAAGACGTTTGATAGACAAGTCAGAGGAACAGTGATGGTAGCTTCAGTGCAGCTGTGCTGTGCTGATGCAAACGAAGTTCGAACACGGGGTTAACAATTACAGCGTGGTTATTCTGTAAAGTAAAAAGTAACGGTCCCATTCAATCAATCAATCATGTGCCATGCCGGAAAGCGTGGGCGGTCATGACTCAACATTTCAATCGATCACCAGAGTAGTTGATCAGCTCAGTGTTCCTGTCTCAACAATGCCATGTGGCCAAGTCATCCAGGTATTTTCCTCTCGGTCTTCCTCTTGGTCTGTTCCCTTCGATCTTGCCAGTTGTCAATAAGTTCTCCAATCCATTTCTTCTCATAACATGCCCATAAAATTTTGACTGTCTACGTCTAATTTCTCTAATCAGTTTACGATGTTCATTTGTCTCCTGTAGTACTTGGTCTTTGTTTTTTTCTGTCTGTCCATGGTATTCTTTGCATTTTCCTCAGAAACCACATTTCTGCAGCCATCAGATGCTTTTCAGCTTGACTGCACATTGTCCAAGTTTCACATCCATACAAAAGAACAGGCTCTATGTATCCCCTCAACACTCTTTTTCTCATTTCAATTGACATCGTTTTATTGGTCAGAATGTTTTTCATCTTGCTAAAGGCTACTTTCGCCATGGCGATTCTTGTTCTAATCTCTTCAAGGCATCTCACATCAGATGTTATGACTGTTCTGAGATAATTGTACCGATTCACTTGTTGAAGAATATTCCCATTTACTTGTATATTACATTGTGGTATTTCATTCTTCCTAGTGGCAACCAGACAGGTCAGGTCTTAGTCAGATATGACTGAGCTACCGTATAACAGTAGACGGTACTACCTGGTTTCTGTTAGCGCCGAACGTTGGGCGGCGCTTACCAAACCCGACACCCCACATTGTGCCAACGGCTTCGGGCGGAAGAGCACAATTGGGAGGGTACAAGTCTTACCCTGGTGCGAGGAAATGCAAGCTAAAGACAAAATTGTCATGGCAGTGCTGACCAGGCCCTAAGCCTTGGTTGGCGACTGGTCTAGGATCGAAGCTCCGACAGGCGGACAGTTAGAGCAATGCTTTGCTGATCCGGCAGCTTCTGCAGCTTGTCTTGTTCCAGATGTAGGGGTGTTACCTTTCCTCTGGAGTGAACTAGGCAGGCCGAGAGAGGGATCATGCTGCATGGGCAACACATGATCTCTATATTTTAGCCCAGGCTTTGTGCTATGGAGAGGCAATAACTCCATCCCTGGTCTTAACTGGTCTCGGAATCAAAGCGAGAGGCAACTGTTACGGGTTATAAGTCCTTGTCAGTTGGCGTAGACATGGGGCGCCACGCGTTGCCTCTGACGGTGGGAGACACCTATAGGTGTCACTGATCAGCTACCGCCCGCCTCAAGCTGGGCAGCCCCCAGCCAATTGGGTGCTGATCCGCCACAGCCTGCCTGCTTCAATGGGTGCTTGGGGCTAGGACAAAATCTGAATCGCAGGCTGTAAAACCAATGCACCAGGTACAAACAAAAATAAAAATAGAAACCTCAAGCTACGGCTTGCAACCTGGAACGTGAGAACCATGTGTCCAGGATTTTCCACTGACTTGACCAATATTGACGATGTGAGAAAAACGGCTGTGATTGATGCCGAACTCAATCGTCTTAACATTGATATTGCTGGCCTGCAGGAGACTCGCCTCGCTGAGGAAGGGTCACTCAGGGAAAACAACTACACCTTTTTCTGGAAGGGTAGAGGGCAGGCAGAAAAAAGGCAACACGGTGTGGGCTTTGCAGTGAAGAATTCGCTACTGGGAATGATTGAAATTCCAGCAGGAGGAAATGAAAGACTATTATCCCTGCGCTTGGCAACCTCTTGTGGGTTTGCCACCATTATTACTGCATATGCACCGACACTCGATTCCTCTGATGATGTGAAGGATTTGTTCTATGAGGAGTTAGACTCCGTGATCAAGGCAGTTCCAAAATCTGACTACATTTATATGCTCGGTGATTTCAATGCTCGTGTGGGCAAGGACTCGAGTTCATGGCCAGTGTCCCTTGGAAAATACAACATCGGTCGCATGAATGAAAATGGGCAAAGGCTGCTGGAGCATTGCACCAGTAATGACCTATGTATTACTAACTCTTTTTTTAAAACAAAAGAGATGCATAAGGTCACATGGAAACATCCAAGATCCGGCCATTGGCACCAGCTGGACTTCATCATCACACGGAGACAACATCTGAACCATATATCATTGACTCGTAGTTACCACAGTGCTGACTGTGATACAGATCATTCTTTGGTTGTTGCAAGAGTTAGACTGAGACCAAAGAGAATCTACACAGCTAAACACAAATCTAGCCCCAGGATTAATATTATTAACACTCATGATCCTGAAAAGTGCTTTCAGTTTCAACAGCAACTTGAAGACGCTTTCACTGATACACCAGAAAATTGTACAGTAAATGAAAAGTGGGGTCAAATTAAGGAAACTCTTTATAAAACTGCCGTAGGGGTTTACGGCACTGTGGATCATAAGAGGCAGGACTGGTTTGCGGCCAACAGCGAGACTCTGCAGCCCTTGATTGATAAGAAGAAGAAAGCTCTCTTAAGAAACAAGGAAAGACCAACGCGTAACACTCTGAGTGAGCTAAGGCAAGCTAGGAAGGATGTGCAAAAGGCTGCCAGGCAGTGTGCAAATGATTATTGGATCAAGTTATGTGAGTCCATTCAAATCGCAAGTGATAAGGGAGACATAAGAAGCATGTATGAAGGAATAAAGAAAGCCTGTGGTCCAGTGATCAAAAGAAGTGCACCGCTGAAAACCTTGACTGGAGAAGTTATCACTGATAAGAAACAGCAGATGGACAGATGGGTTGAGCACTATTTGGAGCTTTACTCAAGTGAGACCAAACTAGCGGATGATGCCCTAAATGCCATAGAGGCTCTACCAACTCTTGACCACCTGGACACACTTCCCACCATAACAGAAGTTAAGTGTGCTATAAATGAACTTGCATCTGGCAAGGCTCCAGGTAAGGATGGGATTCCAATAGAGGTTATCAGGAGTGGGCAAGAAACACTCACTCTACAGATCCACCAGCTAATAGAGCTATGCTGGCGTGAAGGACAAGTCCCACAGGATTTCAAAGATTCAAACATCATAACGCTGTACAAGAACAAGGGTGATCGGAGCGACTGTAACAACTATAGGGGTATCTCACTTCTGTGTATTGTTGGAAAAGTATTTGCCAGAATTGTTCTGCGCAGACTTCAAGTCCTAGGAGATCAAGTCTACCCCGAATCACAGTGTGGCTTTCGACAGAACCGGTCTACCACTGATATGATATTCTCATTGCGACAAATGCAAGAAAAATGCCGTGAACAGAATCAACCACTGTTTATTGCCTTCATCGACCTCACAAAGGCATTTGATTTGGTCAGTCGTGAGGGTCTGTTCAAGGCACTAAAGAAGATTGGCTGCCCACCAACTCTTCTGTCCATTGTGGAATCGTTCCACACAGGCATGAAGGGTATAATCAAGTTTGATGGTGCAACTTCTGAAGAATTTGAAATCAAGAGTGGAGTTAAGCAAGGTTGTGTACTAGCTCCCACCCTCTTTGGAATATACTTTTCACTTCTACTGAAATATGCATTTCGTGATCAGGATGGTGGTATATACATTCACTCACGCTCAGATGGCGGCCTCTACAATGCTCAGAGATTGAAGGCTAAGACCAAAATTAGGAGGGTACTGATCAGAGAGTTGCTTTTTGCAGATGATGCTGCAGTTACGACCCACTCTGAGGAAGAATTGCAATGTCTACTATCTGCATTCTCCAATGCTTGTTCTGAATTTGGTTTAACAATTAGCAAAAAGAAGACACAGATTATGTCACAAGGTGCACATGGGGTACCATCAATCTTTATTGACGACGCCGAACTAGAGATAGTAGACCATTTTACATATCTAGGATCAGTGGTAAATAGCAAATTATCCCTAGATCAGGAAATCAACATCCGGATTGGTAAGGCAGCAACAACAATGAACAGGTTAAGAAAAAGAGTCTGGGAGAACAGGAAGCTTACTGCCAAAACAAAAGTCCTTGTCTATCAAGCCTGTGTCCTTAGTACTCTTCTCTATGGCAGTGAAACCTGGACAACTTACTCACACCAAGAGAACAATTTAAACAGCTTTCATATGCGGTGTCTGCGAAGAATTCTTGGTATTAAGTGGCAAGACAAAATCACAAATACTGAAGTATTGGAAAGATCAGGTTGTGTGACAGTTTATTCCATGCTCAGTCTTCGTAGACTTAGATGGATAGGACATCTTAGGAGGATGGATGATGGTAGAATACCAAAGGATATCTTTTTTGGTGAATTACAGATGGGTAAGAGATCTCAGGGTCGGCCTCTACTACGATACAAAGATGTGTGTAAGCGGGACATGATTGATACAGGCATTGATAATGCACATTGGGAGCAAGTCGCCGCTGAACGTGTTGCGTGGAGGGCAAATATCAGAAATGGAATAAAGTCAAAGGAGAAAATTATTGCAGAAAAGTCACACACCAAGCGTTTGAGACGTAAGATGGTGCATGATGGTGGAAATGACCACGTGTTCACATGCACCCACTGTGAAGGACATTTACAGCGCAAATTGGCCTTATCAGTCACACTCGCTACCGCCATAGTTAAAAGTTATTATGCCTTTTTAGAGCACAAACTATCGTCTGTCAAGACGGCAAGGTGCCAATGATGATGGGAGTGGCAACCATAACCTATGTCTTTTTACAATTTAATTCTAACCCCAGCTGCTCACTGTGTACAACAACCGCATCTACTAATTATTGCAGATCCTGCTCATTGTCTGCAATCAACAATGTATCATCTGTATTTCTAATGTTATTGATGTTTCGTCTTCCAACACTGATTCCATTTATATCTTCTACATTCACACTTCTTATAATGTATTGTGTATATTCGGTAAACCCGTATGTTTCAAGACCAGTAGGTACTCGATTGGTTATGTGGTAAATATTACTCCGGACGCCTTTACTTCCAATGCCATTTAGACAGCGTCGACCCGGGGGTATTAAGACTCTCCATGGTGAAATGGTCAAGCCGTCTGACTCGGGCTCCGAAGGTTGTGAGTTCGATTACGGGCCGCATCCTTCGGTTCACGAGCGAATTCTTTCGGAGACCTATGAGGGTCGTCGCTGGAGCTACGGAGTTCGTGCTTTGTGCGACGCTTTCCGCGCTGCGGAAAGAGACAGAGCCATATGGGATTAAACCAGGTGCAATGAAGTCGACGTTGTCGACTTTTAAGCGACTTTTTAAGTATTATCAATTATAAGAAATTCACCTCGATGAAGATTTGAACACATGGTTTCCGAGACAGCAGGCAGGGTCTAGTGCTAGGTGCTACATTACAGTAGATGTCCGGTCACTATATAATACACACAAATATCAGTTGGTCGGGAATCCTTGAAGTAGATGTCCGGTCACTATATAATACACACAAATATCAGTTGGTCGGGAATACCTGAAGCCGTTGAAGTAGAATATGTAATACATGTGCAGGTATTGACTGGCTCTCAAAGAAGTAGAGGAAATAAGTAGAGATCAGAGGTAACACTAGACAGTATAACAACGAGTGTCGATCAATGATCGTGCATGCAATTCTCCTGCTATTCCAGTCGCTTCTAGGCTTCCACAACAATTGATTGTACTCTGTAAATATTCACCCTGTTGTGGCTTTTGTCAATTTCTGACTGTCCTGCTTGCGTCATATAGTTCTGCCTACCCACATTTCTTGACACATCTGATCTCACGTGATGTGATTTTACGCCTTTTTGTTTCAAGGACTGCTCATGTCTGGCAAAGATAACACAGCCTTATGACGAATACAGCATCTATCAGTTTATGTTGTGTATGACTGTTGATATTTTGATGTTTATTAAATGCCGATGCTGTTTTCGTTTTTTGCAGTTTCGTTTCTGCGAGTGTAGTTCTCTGCCTAGTCTTTCATATTCTGAGAACACACAATATACAGTGGTGATTACAGACTATAAGTTTCGTAAGTTTCTGCCGTACCATATTTATTTTCCTAACTCCCTCGCCACAGATCCTACGAAAACGATAAAAGGGTTTAAAAGGCAACGACTTCATTGTACCGGGTTTTATCCCATAAGACTCGGTCTCTTTCCGCAGGATGGCCTACCGAAAGCGTCACACAAAACACGAACTCCATAGCTCCAGCGACAAACCCCCAGGAGTCTCCGAGTAAATTGTGCTCGTGAATCGTACTATGTAGACCGGAATCGAACCCACAACCTGCGCAGCGCTAGAAGACGATGCAACCACGTGGCCACGGAGCCTCCCTAACGTGACCGAGTATGAGATAATAAGCATGGCGAGTGGCGCGATAGCGGATTGGCTAGCATGCGGGCCTGCCTGCCGGTGTCCTCGGTCGGTTAATTAACATATCCACGTTGATGAGGATTCGAACTCACGATGACCGGTCGGCAGAAGAGCCTGTTGGCCAATGAGACAACGCACCATTCCCACTACTATGTGCCCAATTTAGGCGACGATTGCTTTTCATTGACCTGGCTCTCTGGTCTATGCCTGGATCTCTGGCCTATACCTCGCTCTCTGGCCTATACCTGGCTCTCTGATCTATACCTGGCTCTCTGGTCTATACCTCGCTCTCTGGTCTATACCTGGCTCTCTGGTCTATACCTGGCTCTCTGGTCTATACCTCGCTCTCTGGTCTATACCTGGCTCTCTGGCCTATACCTGGCTCTCTGGCCTATACCTGGCTCTCTGGTCTATACCTGGCTCTCTGATCTATACCTCGCTCTCTGGTCTATACCTCGCTCTCTGGTCTATACCTCGCTCTCTGGTCTATACCTGGCTCTCTGGTCTATACCTGGCTCTCTGGTCTATACCTGACTCTCTGGTCTATACCTGGCTCTCTGGTCTATACCTGACTCTCTGGTCTATACCTGGCTCTCTGGTCTATACCTGGCTCTCTGGTCTATACCTCGCTTTCTGGTCGAGGCAGCTTAATACGGGTACCAAGACCTGTCCCGGGATGTAAAGGTAACCCAAATGATAGTGACCACACTGCCGATCCAGCGCGGAATGTTCTATACAATATGCGGCTAGCACAGTGGTTCCCACCGGTGGGAAATTTCTCCCCCCCCCCCCCATGGGGAATTTTAGGATTTCTGGGGGGGGGGGGGGGAATTAAGATTACTCCAAGATCGCGTTAATACAAGAACCGATTACTTGATATTGTTTTTCCCTTGTTTTTCCCTCCATACTTTACGGTTCTGTACTTCTCGCCCTTCTGAAATTTGTTTTATAACGTAAGTAAACCCGCAAATCACGTTTTATGTAGACATCTAGACTTGTTTTAGTATGTATTATTAAAATTAGCTTCTAGTTTTACGTATACTGTGCAGGGGCGGGGAAAATTTTTAGGGAGGAAATACTAAAGGCGGGGGGGGGGGGGGGGGTGATGTTCTGAACATATGGTTAAGGGGTGCATGGGCCAAAAAAGGTTGAGAACCACTTGTCTAGCACCATATACCAAACACAATTAAAGACGCGGATAAGGGTTCATTAACTTGTTTTACTCAAGTTTACCCCAATGGTCACCAAGTCTGTGGCTGAGGGTAACGAAAACAGTTTCACAATCCTGACATATGGGGTTCGAAGCCATTCCCAGGGAGCAGATCGCATTGCCTTGATTTTCATAAGATTATGAATGTCGACCATTCAGAAAACACTGACAAACTATTTTATATAAATTTGCCTAGAAAGAACGAAATGATAATTAATTCTAGGGTTGACTGCAATGTCCTCTTTAGAACATGGAACTAACTTATTAAAAACAAAAGCCTAGTAGATTTAACTTGAAATTCATCAACGCCCTTTGCAGAAAGTCGCTGATATCACAGCTCTCCAAGAAGTCTCTCTATCCTTCGTTAGCTCTCATGCATTTTCATGATGTCTCTAATCCCTGGTGGCCTCCGTCCTGTTGGTATGCTCCTGTCTCTTCTTCCGGGAGTCTCGCCGTCCATCACTGATTGTTTCAATATTACTGTTTTACATTTAACAAAACACAGACAAAACCAAATACGCACGTTTTTACAACGGTAATGTTAGATTGATTAATTGACTGATTGATTGATTAATTAGCAGTTGGGGGACGCCGCCAATAAATGCTCTATCTCGAACTACAAATGAGTTGGTGTGTGGATGATAGGGTGTAGTGTAAAATTACCTTTATAAATTCAACAAAAACAAAACATTCAAAACAATACATTTCCTTAGTAAATTTAAACACAAGATTTATTGCCTGATATATTTCGCTGCATTTCCTCAGGTGCACACTGCAGAATTATGTACATATGCAGTGAATAGACGAATCATCTTTTGGCTGAAATACACAACACACATAGTCTCTGATAATGTTTGAATGTGAAGCAATGTTATTCCCACGGTAATCGCGGTCGCTGTGAATTCTTTTTGGCAGCACAAACTTAGGTTTAGATTTAAATAAACCAAATATTTACGTGTTATGATGAGAATATGTGGAAATATATAAGGGTAATGTTTTATAGATTGATTGAAATTAACAGCTCAGCAATCGGGCGGGACACACCAGTATGTACTCTTTCTCAATCATCAGGTTGGAATGCTAGAGTGTAAGGTAAAATTACCTGTTCAAATTCATCGAAAGCTAAACAAACCTAATATTTATGTTTTATGATGGAATGTGTAGTAATGCCTGATTGACTGATTTATTAGAATCAACGTCACAGCAATCTGGACTCATCTATATGCGTCCAAATAAACAGACGCAGTGTTGAAATGCTAGAGTTTAAGGTAAAATTACCTTTTCAAATTCCACAAAAACCAAACGAATATTTATGTTTTATGATGGAAATGTGTCTGAATGAGTGACTGATTAGAATCGACGTCTCAGCAATCTGAAAACATCCATATGTGCACTTTCTAGATCCCCAGACGCATGAGAGCTGGGATGCTAATGCTAGAGTTCAAGACAACAATCTTCTTCTTCTAGTCCCTGCATTGGTTATCTTGTCCGTCCACAGCAAGGTAAAGTTAATTATTATTCGATGTTACAAACAATAGCGTCGATATTTCCCTACTGCTCTGCATCTGGCTTTGTCATACAGCCATCGAAACGTAATTAAATTAACTATGGCCGTATTTCTCACGTTATAAAAAATTACATTTTCAGATACGCTGAAACTCCGACAGAGAGGTGTGCCAGTTTAAAATAGCGACGTTTTTGGTTATGAGGTTGTCACAGCCTCACATTATACGGTAAACCAACATAAGTTAATAGACACTAGCGAAGGGCTACAACTCCCGCCCAAGGGAAAGAAGTAAGACCCTCGAAGGCCAGAGTAATCCAGAGCCTTCTCGAAGAACTGGTCAGTGAGTCCACTGTCCCGTGGACACTGATGTGGCCCGCCTATTGCGGGGTCCACGAGGAACTCGGATAGAGTTACCACCCGTGTGGGATTGCGACACATGTGAACCGGCAGAGACAGACGGGACATCGGAGAGGCAACAGGGCCTGCCTTAGAGGGACTTAATAGTTCAGACCCATGTGTTTTTAGGGTCATAGACATATGCTAGATAGTTTGCTTAGAATGTTTGTTATAATCATGTGTGATGTTAAACCCTATGATATGCAACTTATTAGTGCGGGCTTGTTAAACCCACTGCGCCAACGCACTGTATACCTACATACAATAAATATTGTTATATTATATTTAACGGAGTTATTGTTGCCTGTTTGAGCCCGAGACCAGATCCCCTAGAGATCCAACACGCTGACAGGCTTATTAGGCCTTCTTGCTAAAAATACTCCTATAATTACTCACTAACAGATGCATATTATAGGCTCTTTTGAAAGCTTTTTATTAGGGTATTGGGTAATTAGTTTTCGTTTAGATGTTCATGTTTTCTGGAAAAAAATTAATCTTTCCCAAGCTACAGAGTATTTTACTCAGATTTTAACTATGTCAGTTTAAAGCCGCGAGACAGATAGATAGATAGACAGACAGATAGACAAACAGACATAGCACAGAGATCTTCAAATTCAGAATAGGAGACTTTTGTCATTTGGAGAGTGATTTGAGAAAAAGAAAAGCTAATTAATCTGCCTTTCAAAGGTATTCATCTGTTTAACAACTGCTACAAAGACATCGTACAGTCACATGGATTGACACTATCCGGTGCCATCCATCGGATGCTGGAGCATCAACTATTGTCACCCACGACACTTGACGGTAAAATGAAGATGGTGATGATGAATAACTGTTACACCAAAGAACACTAATAAAGGCATCTTCCGAAAATGATTATTGCTGGATCCAAATCAATGCTTGCATGTTAAAAATTTAAACATAATAATGATTATCATCTTAACCGTTGCTTTCTGATATTATATTACTTTGTTGAGACGTTAATTCTACATACCAAAACTGTCACTTCGCTGTTTCTATGAGAAATACACTATTCCCGAGATAGTTTGCATGAAAAATAATAATATTAATTTTCCACTGTTTCTGCCAGGAAATAATGTGACCTTTTAATCAGATAGCGGTGGGAACGATTAATAGTATGACTCTTCGCTGGCTGTTGAACAAGGGGACGGAGCACGTATGGGAATGTCATGAGTGCAGTGATGTCGGTTCTTAACTCAACTCAATTCTTTGTCACTAAGACGAAAGTACTTTACTTTCCACTGTTCCACGAGGAAAACATTGTACTTTTCACTTTTTGTAATAATTTACTGTTCATAGTTTGCATTTGGAAACTTTACTTTCCAGTGCTTCAATTAGGAAAATACTTTGTTACCGTGTGCATGATGAAATAATTTTTGATTTTACTGTTTCTTTGAGGAAAACACTTAACATTATACTGTTTGTATAAGGAAAATAACAGTTTGTAGTGTTTTCATAAGGAAAAAAAAACACTACTATATGATGGTAAAATGTTAGTTAGTTAGTTAGTTAGTCGAGGTTCCAACTTCACTGCAACGGGTCGTCCCCCTTATGCTCCATTCCCGTGCCAGCGAATTTCACACAAAATGCTCCCCACTGCCCAATGTGAAAAGTGGAAATATAGGAGAGTCTCGGCAATCCTAAGCCCGCACAGGTACACTGTCCATAATGCCGCCGCCAGAATGTCAACACAAAATTCATCCACGAAAACCACAGTTCATCGACGATGGACTCGGCAGTCACCAGAAAGACCTCATTGACCAGGGCTTTCTCACATGGCTTGGTCTCTTACAAGAGACAAGAGATGTTAAATTAGAAACACAAGTTACATTCCAACTTTTGGTCTGAAAACAATCTCAGCGTTCATAAGCCTATGAAGTAATTGATAATCCTTAAAAACAAACATATTATTATTATTATTATTATTATTATTATTATTATTATTATTATTATTATTATTATTATTATTATTATTATTATTATGCAATGAATCTAGAAAGTTAAATACACATTTTTGGTGATTTGTGGACATGCGGTGAGCTTCTTTATGTGGAATGATGCAATTAAGAATGGCGAGTTATCTTCCGTGTCGACACATTTGGAAAACTCAAGTGCGTGAAATATTGACAAAAATATTCAAATAATAATCAAGAATCGGATAAAAAATGCTCAGTGTAAAATTATTAATTAAAACATCATAAAGAGTTTTAAATAACAGTGCGTTGAATAGGAAATGGTTTAAGTGACGTCATCAATATTTGATATATGTGCAGACAGTTAGACAAACAGACCTAGAAACATATTCATCACACAGTGTGTCTGTCTGTGTATCTATCTGCCTGCCTGCATGCCTGCCTCCCTGACCTCTCTCTCTCTCTCTCTCTCTCTCTCTCTCTATATATATATATATATATATATATATATATATATATATATATATATACATAAAGAGAGAGAGAGAGAGAGAGAGAGAGAGAGAGAGAGAGAGAGAGAGAGAGAGAGAGAGAGAGAAAGAAAGAGAGGTAGAGAAATAGACATACAGACAGACAGTTAAAGAGACATCCAGAGTTAGACAGACAGACAGACAGACAGACAGACAGACAGACAGACAGACAGACAGACAGACAGACAGACAGACAGAAATTCTGAGAATACAAGATTCAAGAGACACGTCTCAGAGAATTAGATGCCTAATCTGAAAGACGATAGCAGGCAGTCCATCTCTTTGTCTCTCACTCGTCTCGTCGCGAATTAAATATACAGTAAACAACTAGAGGCAGCGGGCATTTATTTTTTATAGTCGAGCTCTAAGATAGGGTATCTCTCGCCAACCTTAAAGATCACGTCTTGGACCGGTAGCATCTCCCAGAGTTAGGACACACTTAAATCTGGCACGTGAGCAGACGCCACAGAACGTCCATCCAAATGAAAATATCCCAGGATGCACTAAGGATACCCCCACGTCCCAGCCAGATGTAATGCCATTTATCTACAGGAATAACGATGGTCAACGGACGGCAAATAAACGATGTCAAGTGGTTGTCATGAATCAAGGAGCCAAGAGCTGCGGAAATGTCACGTCAATGATTTAGATAGAAATGATTGTGTCTGGGCTATTGGAGTTGCCGAGACTTACTTGTGTCTCTTGTCATTATTGAAGTATTAATAAATCGATTAATGTAATTATTGGCAGATGCATCGTTGCGTTTCCTGAACAATTGTTACAGTGTTTTATTTTGTTCTTTTAGGAGAATTCGATTTTAAACTAATCTAATTTTCATGCATAAATGTGGTGGTAGAGAGGCGGTTGGGGGTGGGGGGGGGGGGGGGGGGGGGGAGTGGAGGAGTGGGAGGAAAATGTATTTTCAAAGTAAAAAATGTCTAGTTCTACGAGTAATATAGGTCATGGTCACGCATGGATACACGACTGGTACAATATTAACCCGGTTGCTCTGAGTTGGGTAGATAATTGGAGGCGTTTAAAAAGTTGAAAGGCGAGAGGGCGTACTGCATTGCACTGGTTTTATCGCCTACGGCTCTGTTTCTTTCCGCATGACGTAACACGGAGCTGGAACTCCGTAGTTCCAGCGACGCCCTCAAGGAGATAAATGAAATGATGCAATGAACTGATCACCGCACATTGTCATGCAATAACTTAGTATGCTATATTTATAAACAGCTACAACCTAACCGGCGCTGGGGCTTTGGGAATAGTGAGACGCTCAGTTTTATAACTCCTCCAACATACCGAGTCGAGGATTCGATATCGGTGTGGGCAATGTGGAAGAAGACAGCTTTGCGTTGTTTTAGATGGTGTGAGGCGTCGGCAATTAAGACAGTAAAGATACATTACTGAACTACTTTGCATAGTAAATCAGAAACAGGCACAAATGATGTGGTTAATTGAAACTCCCTGTACAGGACATGCAACTAACTTTATATCCCCTACAAGTGTATCCGCTACCTCAAACGAACCATGCTGTTTGCCATTCATGCCAGGATAGACGTTTAGCAATCGCGGATCGCTCTAAGCATACGTTACGTCATGACCATCATGCACTGTCAGCTGGCGTAGGTGTTCTTGTTCCTCCACATATCTAGATCCTTGGTTTCCTAGATCAACTCTGCTGATGATATACCACCATGCCACCTTCTCACTTCAACCAGCAACATTTCTCTTGTCCCTCCATAGATCTTGATCCTTGGTTTTCTGGATCAACACTGCTGATGATATACCTACCATCATGCCACCTTCTCACCCTGCCCAGCAGCATTTCTCTTGGTCTCCTCTGAGTCTTCTTCCACTGATCTTTTCAATCATCACACTATTTTACAGTACCTTTCTTCTCTTTTTATGACCTAAGAAACGATGTTTGCCTCTTTCTCAAGGAAGTATAACATATTATTTTTCAATTGCCTCTTCCAGACTATCATTGTCAGTTACTCTGGGTACTTTCAAAATTCGCCCCGGACACCAGACCACTGTTACTTCCAACCTCTGCCTTATTTGTTCCATAATTAACACCCATAAATAAACGTATTATTTATCTTCTTCTCTTTCCCCATGTACCTCAATAATGTTGGGAAGCAGTGAGAAGTAAGGATCTTTTATGCGCTTTCTATAATACTCTTTATAAGTTGGTATTTATTTCTCTAAGGTCGCACACGATGCCATCACACCATATTTTACGTGGTTTAACCCTTGCTGTGTGTCCATTATGTACATGTATATCAATACGTATTCTATACATCATTCAGTACTCACTTGGGGATATTTAATGATAGTAGCGTATTTCATGAGATAATTTGGTTCCAGGTCGGGAGAGAAGTCTCGACAACAACCTCACTCCAGTATATGCAATACCAGTTTAGGATTTGACCTGAGCCTACATGCGTTGTTGGGGTCAAACTTATTCTTCAACAGGAGTTCATAACCAACCAATCAACAAACGCTAAGTGTAAGCATTCATAAACCACATGTTTGCAGTCTCATTTTTGGGTGTAAATTTAAGGTAATGACCGGTAATAGTAAACTGAAGCTCATTGCCTCAGATCAACTTATAATAACAAATTCAAAAACATGGAAAATGATCACCAAAGGGACTTGTAGATATACTGCAATACAATAGGAACAATATAATTTACTTTATAGACTTCTAGTGTCCCCCCCCCCCCCCCCACCCCCCCCCAAAAAAAAAAAAATTAAAATTAATAATGGAGCCTATCTAAGCAGAGATAGGTAAATTGGGAACTATTTTGAGCAAATTAACCTACGCCCTGTATACTAAAAGTTAAGCAGTCAAGCTACGAATCACGGACTACATTAATCAATTTTTTTGCCGCTTCGGTCCCAGACTAAATTCGAGAATAAAAACGAACAAAGACAACAGCCACCTCAGCCCAAAATTCAGCTGGAACATACAGAACAAAAGCATGTATGAACAAATAATAAACGCCCTCGGGAAGTGAGTCTCACCAGTATTTACTCAGACTTAACGAGCCGGATTAACGGCCCAGGGTTTATCCCGATTATGCCACGTGTCATCCCCTTAGGCTGGAAATTAATTATACAAAAATAGTGTTCCGGCTAACAGCCTCTCCTGACCTCTAGACAGCGGATAGTTCTCCTAGAGAATGTCCTAGCTTAATTCTTAGAGTACATACGGCCAATGTCCGGGGCTGATGGTTCTAGCTGTTGTTGACAGAAAGCCACAAGTCGTGGTCGATGACATAGACTAAACTGAGAACGTTCCGTAAGTGTTCCAATATCTGTGTATAGGAGAATTCTAGGCTATCCAGCCATAATAACATAATTTACATTTTTTTAAATGTTACATAACCATTGCAGGACGTTGCAGTCAACACCAGCATTTTCAGCTGCTATTGATGTAGGAGGCAACCAGAAACTTTTACAAAAAGATAAGTGCAATGCGAACCAGAGGAGAACCCTTTGACCCAACTGAAATAATTAACAGCGAAAATAGAGAACCAATAAGTGAACAAAAACAGATCCTAATAAGATGGAAGCAGTATTTCGAACAACTTCTCAACATCCCATCAGATGTCACAGGAATTCAAGAGACCTACACAGATGTCACCGAGGAACTAGAACCAGACATACTAAAAGAAGAAATTATAGAAGCCATCAGATTAGCCCCATTAAACAAATCACCAGGACAGGATGAAATACCAAATGAACTAATTAAAGCAGCAAGGGAAGTAGGAACAGCTTGGCTACATAGACTATTCAACCATGTTTGGGTAGAACAACAGACACCACGAGACTGGGGAAACGCCATAATTATCCCAATTTGGAAAAACAAAGGCAGCAAAAGAGATTGCACACAATACAGAGGCATTTCACTGTTGAGTCATACTGGGAAAATATTTTGCAAAATTCTTGAAAAAAGATTACGAACTACTTTAGAACCCCAGCTAAGCGAAACGCAGCTTGGATTTAGGAAAAACAAAGGATGCACAGACGCCATTTTTGCTCTTAGACAACTTATAGAAAAATCAATTAAATTCAATGAAACACTCTACTTAGCCTTTGTCGACCAAGAAAAGGCATTTGATAGGGTAGATAGAAACAAGCTGTGGGAAATCCTTAAACAATATGGAGTGAGTACACATCTAACAAACCTATGTAGAAGTTTATACAACAACAGTGAATGCATAGTGAGAGCAACTGGAGAACACTCAGAACCCTTCACCATAAGATCTGGAGTACGACAAGGTTTTGTCCTGTCCCCTCTCTTATTCATAACATATATAGACAACATATGTAAAGAAACCAGCCAAGCAGAGACAGCAAGAATACCGCATGACGAGAACACAGAAGAAGAACCATCTGCAAATCTAACCATTAGAGAACTCCTGTTTGCGGACGACCAAGCACTAATAGCAAAATCAGAAGCTGAATTACAAGACCACATGAATAGTCTAAACGAAATGTGTAGGGAACATAACATGAAAATTAGCACAAGCAAAACAGAGGTAATGACTATAACTAAAGAAGAACAAACAGCAACAATTCACCTAAACGAACATCCCCTTGAAACAAGTAAAGAGCTTCAAGTACCTAGGAAGTATAATATCATCAAATGGCAGATCAGAAGACGAGATCGAAAATAGGTGCAATAAGGCAAATCAACTCATTGGACAAATGGCACCAATACTAAAGAACAAACATGTATCAATAACTACTAAGAAAGCACTTTACAACACAATCTTCCTACCAACTCTGTGCTACCAGTGCCAAACCTGGACAATGACAGAAAAAGAGAAAAGAAAAATCACAACAACAGAAATGAGGTTCCTGAGAAGAATACTCAACGTATCAAGAAGAGATAAGATCAGAAATGAAGAAATCACGACTAAAGTGGGGGTTAAAGCTGCTCTAGATTTTATTAGAAAGCAGCAGGTCAAATGGTTTGGCCATGCAAGTAGGCTACCAGTCAACAGCATGCCACAACAAGCAATGATGTACAGACCAGATGGAAACAGAGGAAGAGGCCGACCACGTAAACGTTGGACAGAGGGAATAACAGAATCCATGGGAATGTCGATATACGAAGCCCATAACCGGGCACTCTCACGAAGTTTATACTTCACCTCGACACCGCAAGGTACAAGAGGAACATGATGAGATGAGATGAGATGAGATTGATGTACTAGGCACGTTTTTACGTTCAGTAGTTTGCCATTGCTTTCTGAACGACCGGCTCCCATACCGACACGTTATAACACAACGCGACACGGTCTGCTGCACAAATCGGTCGCGGCTGCGTTTCAAACGCCTGGTAAGGGGCTCACGAACCGCGTTCGCAAGCCTTTGGCCACGGAGACCAAATATTAGTTGCGTTTAGAGAAAACTAGTATTCCATGTTATCAAGCTCTCTCTCTCTCTCTCTCTCTCTCTCTCTCTCTCTCTCTCTCTCTCTCTCTCTTTCTCTCTCTCTCTCTCTTCTTTAACACACACCCACACCACACCAACACAATAAACACATACACACAAACTCACACTGTGATCTGCGTGACCTCGGGGTCAATGAACGTGCACTTAAACTTCCGGTGCACTGATGGTGGTGTATCGGGATCAACCCTACACCAGTCACTTGGAGGTGAATGTTGACATATCGTTCAGAAAGCTATGACAAACTCTTTCTTTTTTGGTTCGCAGTATCCTTTACAGGACATCGATGTCAACATTAGCATCTTTCATCTGATTGTTGATTTCTTGGCAAGATTACGCTCAGTAATTTGCCATTGCTTTCTGAGCGACCGGATCACATACTCCGTAAATTACCGACGCGGTGAGAACGGCTACCGATTCTCGCTCACGTCACGTTACTCATGAGAGTATATGGGATTACGGAGAAAGACGTTAAACCCCTAAGCCATGGAGACGGGCTATGACTAACTACTGCACGTAAAATTCCCGCTTTGACGGGTCTTCGAAGACGACCGATTCCACCGAACTGAAAAACACGTCTGCTAACCACTGCGCTACCAAGGGACAAAACAGTGCTGGGAAAGTTCTGTGGAGGTCACATTGCTCTAAAATATGCTCGACCCTCATCTCAGATTGTTGACACATGCATTCGAGGTCAAGTTCCATTTTGAATTTACGAAAAAGGTGTCCTATTCTCATTCTGTAATATGACTACTGATTCGTTTCTGTATAGGAAATCCCAACTGCCACTCTTAACGAATACAAGTCATTCATTCTGTCATCGATTTCTCTTTGAACTATATCGCGCACGTGATATCATCATCATCATCATCATCATCATCATCATCATCATCATCATCATCATCATCATCATCATCATCATCATCATCATCATCATCATCATCATCATCATCATCATCATCATCATCATCATCATCATCATCATCCATCATCATCATCATCATCATCATCATCATCATCATCCATCATCATCATCATCATCATCCATCATCATCATCATCATCATCATAGTCTTAATCACCAGCATGTGTCATATCAAGAGCCGTGGCGATCATTCTCGTCCACAACTGTATGTCCTCTGTGCTCTTAATAATTTCGACGGTCGATCTCTTCTGTATCAATTTGCCATCTAGTCCAGCATTTCCCTTCTTCAGCGTTCCGTGTCTCTAACATATCATTCTACAGATTCCACCCTCTCATAACGTGACAATACAGTTTCCGAGACAGATGACAATCTTCCAAATTCGAATCCAGAAGTCAAATTGCACTCAGAACATTCCGGAAGTATATTTCTCTAAAAGGACAGACTGATAATTACTACAGCTTTTTAATTCCTGCATGTTGATAATTGCAACAGCTTTTTAATTCCTACATTTGTATAAGACCGGGTAGACATAACCCGCAACCCTGTATGGAATCTCTCTAGAGGCAGCACACCTTATACACATGCATGCCGAAGTCAACCACATAGACTGCGAGGTTCTTAACTTGGTGTGGCGCATTTCTCACGAAAGAGGAAATAAGAAGAAATAGTATCAGACAGGTTTTTGGGTTTTCCTAACAGATCCCTTTCACTGCACAACCATATTCCATTAATGTCCCGCTATCCTACCACAGACCACACACAGGGGAATCAAAGACGAGTGCAGCATTTTTTTGTGGGGACCCAAGTGTGCATTGGAAAATGACCTCTGCAAACGTTTATTCGGCCTATTATTTTCGACTTCGAATTTCCGTGGGATTTTTAATGCAACAACGTGCACACTGTATGTCCTGGTGTTTCGTCATTGTCCGAGAAGAATCGACGCCAGATTCACTACTACAATATACATTTCATATGTTGTACAAATACATAGCTTCCACACCGTCAATCGACATAGGTCTTTGCAAAATCTGGACCCTGTAAACCTACTGCAATCTTTCCCGTACATGTATTGAAGTAATTCTAATCTAGTAGGTAAAATTGAGCAAATTCATCAAGATTTTAGCTACTTTCCGAGGACATTCCCATCCTTCTCTTGAGAAGCACAAAGAAAAGAAACAAAATATCACTATTGGTACTTATCCGACTAATATCGACGCCACACAGCTGCATTTCTTCGCTGCTATCCACTGTCTGCAATGTCCAGTCAGGACGAGATATATTGCAGCAATCGACTCCCATTTGATCAGTAGAGAACCAATCCCGAAAGCCTAAGGGCAGGGAGCTGTGTTATCACTCTACGGCAGAACACCCATTAACATCACAGACAGCCTTTTATCATCCTTTCTATCTAGCTACCTGCAGGAAGATAGATCAGCCAGCACAACTACCTGTCATTCTCCCCATCACCCAGTTAACAGAATTCAGTATAAACTACACGGCATTGTTTCCTGAAGCAGTGAACATCTTTAAAACCGTGTGTTTTCATGAAATTATTTCCTAAAACATTGAAACTCATTGGAATAATGTTTTTGTGAAACTGTTTCATTAAGTATTAAATGCCTTTGAAACAATGTGTTTTCGTGAAACGTTTCATAAAACATTAAACATCATTGAAACAATGTATTTTCGTGGAACTGTTGTTCTTTATTGTAATGCATAACTTGTTTCTGACCCAATAGTCTGTTAACTTCCTCATTACTAATGTCTGTTACGGTTACTCCGGCAGCTCTTCTAAGACTCCCCATCTCTGTTATGACGAATTACTTTGCTAAACACATGCATCCGTTCCTATTCTGTTCATTTGTATCGTGTGACGTAATTGTGTTTGTTTTACATTCATAACTGCCCTGAGGATGGGGACGGAGCGCTTATGGGAGTGTCCCAAATGCTGTAATGTCGGTTCCTAAATCAATCAATCAATCAATCAGTCAATCAATCAATCAATCATAACTGCTCTGTAGTGTAACAAACATTGCCATGATAATGGCATGAACGTTGTTAGGAGGACGGTTCGATTCCTGGGCTCGTCGCTCTCTACAGGACGGAAAGTTTGGCCACCTATTTCTCCATGTATTCAAGTCTGCAGAATGTGATGATGCTACTGCACAACAGACCTATAGCAGTTGTCAGATTCGGGAAGCTTCTTGTTTACACTCATACATTAACTTGTCAAGTGTCTACGTGAATCAGTGATAGGACTCACAAGAATCGATCTCTAGACGCCTACGTTTCTACCAGTGAAGCGCAAAGAAAGGTAATACTATACGCAATAATTACATGTTATTTGTTTAACCAAAGCGTTTTAGAAAATGTCGATTAAAATAGCTGCAATTGATTGATAACTGCAGAAGTCTGTCACACGATATGTTACATTTTACCATGTATCGTAAGCTAAAAAAACCCATTTAGTTGCTTATTCTTTCCAGGACGTCATAGTAAACCCCAGCATTTCTTGACTGTTTTTGATTTCTTGGCAAGTTCCCGTTCAGTAGTTTTAGATTGCTTTCTGAAAGACCGGTACTCATACCATTTTATAGAAACCAACGCAAGGTTATATGCTGCCAAATCGCCCGCAGCTGTGTTTCGAACATGGTATATGGCAGTGCTTCTCAACCGTTTTTGGCCCGTGCAATCTTTCACCAAATGTCAGAATGTCATTCCCTCCTTTCCAGCGAACAAAAGAAGAAGAAGAATTCCCCCCTTTCCAAAATTGTCAGCCTCAAAAGGTGCATATCTTATATTCACAATACTTTATTAACACACCAAATCAATCATATTACAGTAAACAAACAGTAAATACGTCAAAGACTTGTCACTTAATAGGATATTGTGCCTGAAGCCATTTTGAGTCTGCCAATTTGTGGTCTTAATTCCCCCCTCCCCGGGAAACCCTAAAATCCCCCCACCCCCGGGGAGGGGGAATTCCCCACCGGCTGAGAACCACTAGTGAATGGGATTACGAACTGCACCCTTAAACCCTTCGTCACAGAAACGGCTCTGGATAATATGGTTAATATTACGCCGCCAGGTTCACTCCCAAAGACATTTCGTGTCATCCATTCGTAGTCTGGGGCCACCCAGGAGCATGGGTCAATGTTAAAATGCGCCTGGGTGTGAACTCGAACCCATGACTATCAGGCAGACAGGCAAACGTCTAGCCCAGTGGTTCTCAACCGGTGGGGAATTCCCCCTCAGGGTGGAATTTTAGGGTTTCCGGGGGGGGGGGGGGAATGAAGATCATTTCAAGATCGCGTTAATACAAGAACCGATTACTTGATATTGCTTTTCCCTTCATCCTTTACAGTTATGCACGTCTCATCCTTCTAAAATTCATTTTATAAAGTAAGTAGACCTACAAATCACGTTGGATGTCTAGACCTGTTTTAACATATTTACCTTCCATTATTACGTATACTGTGTAGGGGTGGGGGAATTTTTAGGTAGGAAATATGAAAGTGGGGGAATGACGTTCTGAAAATATGGTGAAGGGGGGCACGGGCCAAATAAGGTTGAGAACCACTGGTCTAGCCAATAGCCTGCAGTGGCTCCCCTTCGATGTGCATGCCTGTTGTAAGAGAGATCACGAAAATGAGTACCGGTCTCTAGTGAGAGAACTGTATACTTTCACAGGCGCATGTTTCTTAACTCTCAATTTGATGTGCAGTCAGAATTCTATGGTTGATATTTACCATCCCCGGTAGCGTAGTGGTTATCGCTGGCCTGAAGTTCCAGTGGTCATGGGGAGTGAATTGACATCGAGGCAGATTTTTAAAACTGACCTAGGCTCACATGTCGACCAGGCTAAAATAGACGCCAGGACATATCTTGGGAAGTAAAGGCAGCCGGTGGGGTACTAACTCACACCACCCACCATAAGAGGATTGGTCCATAAGGTTATACGTCTAGCATCATATGTCAAATGTAACTAAGATAACAAAATGTCCCTGTACTTACCTATTGGGCAACAGCTAGAGAAGTTTACATAACCTGTTTATAAGATTTCTTGATGTTCGTGGTGGGCAACTGTTAGAGAACTTTACATAACCTGTTTATAAGATTTCTTGATGTTCCTGATGGGCAACTGTTGCAGAACTTTACATAACCTGTTTATAAGATTTCTTTATGTTCGTGGTGGGCAACTGCTAAATAACTTTATATAACCTGTTTATAACATTTCTTGATGTTCCTGATGGGCAACTATTAGAGGACTTTACATAACACGTTTATAAGATTTCTTGATGTTCGTGGTGGGCAACTGTTAGAGAACTTTACATAACCTGTTTATACGATATCTTGATGTTCGTGGTGGGCAACAGCTAGAGAAGTTTACATAACCTGTTTATAAGATTTCTTGATGTTCGTGGTGGGCAACAGCTAGAGAAGTTTACATAACCTGTTTATACGATTTCTTGATGTTCGTGGTTGGCAACAGCTAGAGAAGTTTACATAACATGTTTATAAGATTTATTGATGTTCGTGGTGGGCAACTGTTAGAGAACTTTACATAACCTGTTTATAAGATTTCTTGATGTTCCTGATGGGCAACTGTTAGAGAACTTTACATAACCTGTTTATAAGATGTCTTGATGTTCATGGTGGGCAACTGCTAGAGAACTTTAATACGTTTATAAGATTTCTTGATGTTCCTGATGGGCTACTGCTAGAGAAGTTTACATAAATTGTTTATAAGATTTCTTGATGTTCGTGGTGGGCAACTTCTAGAGAACTTTACTAATACGTTTATAAGATTTCTTGATGTTCCTGATGGGCTACTGCTAGAGAAGTTTACATAACCTATTTATAAGATTTCTTGATGTTCGTGGTGGGCAACTGCAAGAGAACATTTTATACCTATTTATAAGCTCTTTTGATGTTCCTAATAGGCAACTGCTAGAGAACTTTTCATACCTACAAAGCGTTAGATTTGCGTCAAGGATTGAATGAAGTTTGCAGCTGTTTTAGACACAACACATTAGAGTAACATTTACAAGTGAACGCAGTATAAACCTGCTTTAGACACTATTCATTAGAGCAACACCTAAAGAGACTATACAACTGTTTAAGACACACAACTTTACAACGACATCTACCTCTGAAAGGAGTATACAACTATGTTAGACACAACGCGTTAAAGAAGTATTAAAGACTGAACGGAGTATTCTTAACAATTTGCAGAAAAAGAAAGTGATGCATAGAAATGTCAACTTACAGAACAACGAAGAAATAGTTACAGAGGAAACATGTCAAGTAACAGAACAAAGATTTAAAAGTTACAGAAAAATCTTGTCAACTAATAGATAAAAGAAGAAAGAGAAAACATATCAAGTAATAAAGCAAAGAAAAAAAGTGTTACAAAGAAAACTTGTCAACTAACAGAACAAAGATACATGCGGTAAGCATCGTTTTTATTTCACATCTAGGTTTTTGTATTGATCGCATACCTCACTGATCTTTTTATAAACGTGTAGTAGATATATGGTAATTTACGGCTACATGGAATCCAGGCCAAGTATCATTTTGTGTAATACATAATAGTAAATTTAATGGCTTTCAAAAAGCGATCGATAGTTGACAAAAATGGCAGAGAAGAATCATGCTTGCTAGAAGATACAATCAATGCTATCTTGCCATGAGGGAATCGACCTTTTACCGTGGCGTTTTGTCCCGTTGTAGTTATTAGATATACTGAGTTGATATTATAGCGGAAATGTGCGTTGACTTCGCATATGGGAAAATGCAGTACACGAGCTATTGTTTTGGAGGGGAATTTTACATGTAGGCGGTTATAGAAATCGCGGATCTGTATAGAGATTCGCAAAAGTGAAGAATAAATATACAGAGAAATGTGCAGAAGAAATCTAGGATATGACAAGATAAGTGGCTAAAGCACCAAAGGATAACAAGTGAATGTAGTTTAGAAGGGTAAATGTAAAATTTAGATTCATAAAATATTTTTATTATGTTAAACTCTTAATCGACGACGATGATGATGATGGTGGTGATGATGGCGGTGGTGAGAATGATGGTGGTGGTGGGCATATTTAAAGAACAACAATAAGAAAGAAACAAATGATTTTCTTTGATCATGTGATGAGAAGAGAGACATTGGAGAACATCGTGACAACTGGAAATGTCAGAGAGGCAGAGGCAGACCAAGAGTTGCTGGATAGACTGAGACAGTGGCATGGAGGAATATCATCAGCAGAGTAGATCCAGAACACCAAGGACAGTAATCTGTGGAGAGATATGCACGCATACGCCAGCTTGCAGGACACTTCACGGTGATGATATTAAGAGATACTCACTGACTGACTGGCACCTTGCCGTCTTGACAGACGATAGTTTGTAAAATGGGGTTATACTCTCAATAACACAAAGCCTGGGCTGAATTTAGAGATCTCTCTCTTGGACTGCCTAGTTTATTCCAGAGGAAGGGTAACACCAACACGTCTGGAACAAGAAAAGCTGCAGAAGCTGCCTGATCAGCAAAGCAATGCTCTAACTGTCCACCTGTCGGAGCTTAGATCCTAGACCAGTTACCAACCAAGGCTTAGGACCTGGTCTGCCCTGCCATGGCATTTAGTCTTTAGGCTGCATTTCCTCACAACAGAATAAGGCTTGTGTCAGGGTCTTAAACTTGGCTCGCTAACCTAACACATGTGAGACAGTACAAGTACAACGTGATTTGACTTAAGACTCAACGACACAACGTTCAATGGATTTATTTACAGATCATATACAGTACGATGATCACTACAAGATATACTTGATACTTCAATACACTTACATACACAATACAGCTCACAGTCTATCTCTCAAGATGTCCAGACACTCGACTTTCAGGCACAGAAACCACACAACGCCTTTCTCTCATCATGCGTCCAGTCG
Organism: Cepaea nemoralis; assembly: GCA_014155875.1. Classification (NCBI taxonomy): domain Eukaryota; kingdom Metazoa; phylum Mollusca; class Gastropoda; order Stylommatophora; family Helicidae; genus Cepaea; species Cepaea nemoralis. Next base: position 29,162 of record JACEFZ010023136.1, on the reverse strand, counting down.
AGTCACGTCCCAGAGCTGTCTGCCTATAGCTCGCAACTTGCCTCCCACCTGAAGTGGCTTCACGAGGCATGCGTGCGTCTTGCGTCGTCCTTGCCTGACCGCTGGCCGTCTCGTCAGCCAGCAACCTCGCAGGCAGGTAACTACTACTCGCCTGGCGGCGTAACGAAGTTACGGCATCCCTGCTGGGGACTAAGTCGCCTGGCGGGCGTAACGATGTCACTGCATCACTGCACTACTCTAGACTCTGACATGCTCCCCCGGCAACTTCATGAAAGATGTCATCTTTCATGTATAATATATGTACATACTGGGTTAATATTTTAACCTTGTCAGAGTCAACCCTTCTGTTGTTATATACATTGGTATCAGAATACATAGAAATACACATCTGCCATAGAAACATATAAGAAATGGAAGTTGTATTCAACGACATGTGGTGTTCAACCTTTAACACTTGTCAGGTTTCATCCTCTCGATGGCTGATTACCTCAATTGCATTATTGACCCAGTCAGATCGGTAGTACCAGCTTCCAAGCATCTACCTCGCAGCCTCCAAAAAAAAACGTAATAATATGGTTCTTGAAACAAAAACCATCTGGCTAGACCGAAATACGGCTTTTACATAAGTCGCATTAAACGCTCAAACCCTGACCTCATTTGGCCAGGAGCTCTTGTGTTGGTCTGCAATGTCGGTAACACTCTACCATGCCCAGTAGATGGCTTCCTGGTGTGTTAACAATCTGGCAACAACATGGCTATTTATATACAACACATTACAGTATACATTTCAAATTATGGCCCTTTGTGTAATGATGTAATAACAAATAAATGAAAGGGGAATAACTTCAAAATTTATGAAATATAATATTTTACAATAATTATTCTATTTCTTAGCGTCATCGCTTGATGTTTCTTCATACTAACGAGAAAAAGTCGGTAGTATGAATACATTAATCAAGATATGATTCTAAGATTACACTACATAAATATATAAACACACAATTCGTGTATTCAACTTTGTTGATTCCTAAAGATTTTAGAATCGTCATAGCTTTTTAAACTTTTATTTGTCGTCTGCTAATTTTGCTCTAAATTTCTAACTAATCCGGAAGTACACACGAACACTAAACAGCTGATGTTGAAACTTGTAGAACACACTTGTTCCGGTCTGATGTAGTTACGGAATGTACAATGTTCTAATCGTTCATGTGTTGGATGTTTCACTGTAAAACCTTCTGGATTTCGATTGACTGCAGTGGTGTAGCTGTCAATGTTTAGGTCACACTTTCACACACGGATTTAAAATATCACTGGAAAGTTCCACACGCAGATACCACTGTCAAATTGGATAGTTCGCTTACGGTAAGTTTTTGAGCGAATGTGGCACTGTTCTTGTTTCGTAATATATACAATTAATAAAGTTCGCTTTCTACCACACACTACACAATTATACACGACAATCACTACATTAATTAGTAAAATAAGAACACTATATATATTGGGAGTAATCCCTATCACATCACATAGTAGACTTTACACAGCTTTTTGTGAATGGAAAAAAAATATTCACTGATGGATGGCTGTGTTAATCTGAGTGTATTTTACACACTGCACTCAGACATTGGTGCTTACTGGGTCGGTCGGACAACGGGACAAAAGATCGGCAATCGTGTTGGTTCTGCCTGGGATATGTCGAACCTCGAAGCTGTAATCTTGGAGCTTAAGAGACCAGCGCGCTACCATCTGGTTTGAAGGTACACCTGAATTTATAAATCGCAACGGGCTGCTGTCAGACTCCACAATGAAATGGCGTCCTAGAAGGAATCTGGACAATTTAGTTATACCCACCACTAAAGCTAGGGCTTCCAACTGAGGTATTGACCAAGCCCGTTCTCTGGGTTTCAGTTTCCTGGATACGAAGTACACAGGATGAAGGATGTTATTGTGCTCTTGCAACAAGACTGCTCCAATCGCCACGGAGCTCGCGTCTGTACGCAATCTGAAAGGTAAATGGAGATTGGGCAATTTCAGGATGGGATTGTGTAAGCTATTATCAGAAAAACAAGATAATACTTTACGGAATGCAAATTTTAGGCATTCATTGCTTACAATTTTCTCCGGTTTATCTTTTGTTAGTAAGTTAGTAAATACTTCGGTCAGTTCGGAAAAATCAGGAATGAACTGCCGGTAATAATTTATAAGTCCCAACAAACTTCTGACTTGCTTTTTCGTAGTCGGAAGTGAGAGTTTTAGTATCTTGGACACAATGTTATCGTCTGTCGTGACAAAGCCATTGGATATTTTGTACCCCAAGAAGGATATTTCCTGGTAGGCTATGTCTACTTTTGCAGGCTTTACCGTCAGTCCGTGCTGTCTAATACGTTCAAATGTCTGTTCTAATGTCTTTATGTGCTCTGTCATCGTCTCTGTGTGAACACAGATGTCGTCTATATAGCAAATTATGTTAGGTATATCTACTAGTAAAAGTCGTGTCATACGTACGAATGTGGCTGGGGCATTGACAAGCCCAAATGGAAGTTTGCACCATTCGTACAGTCCCCAAGGTGTGGCAAATGCTGTCAGATGTCTGCTCTGTTCGTCTACCGCTATTTGCCAATATCCTTTAGTCATGTCTACCTTCGTAAAGAACCTAGCGTCTGTCAGTTCTGTCAGTAGATCGTCAGAGTTTGCCATTGGCTCCAGATCTAGAAGAGTTATCTTATTGAGCTTTCTATAGTCGACACAGAGTCTTATCGTGTTGTCCTTTTTGCGTACTATGACCATTGGAGATGAGAAGTCTGATTGGGATCGTCTTATGATGTTGTTTTTCTCTAAGTTGATGATCTCCTGATGTAAGTGTTCTTTGTAATGTAATGGAATGGTGTATGGTCTGCATCTTATGGGTGTGTTTGACGTGAGTGTGATGTGATGCTGTACTAATTCTGTTTGTCCTGGGTTGTTAGAGAAGATGGTGTTGTACTGTTGTATTAGCTGTTTGCAACTGTCTGTTTCTGCTTGAGTTAACTTTGGGTTGATTTTGATCTCCTTCAAGCAGTTTGTCGTGTCTAATGCAGGTGTTGGAATTTCGTCACTAGCCTCGTCATCTTCATGATCTATTATCACTGTACAAGCTGTTGTATCGTCTTGTTCGTTGTCTCTGTTGTAGTATGGTCTTAGCATATTTATGTGGAATATTTTGTGTTTGTCTTTTATTTGGATCTCGTAGTCTACAGGTGAAATCTGTCTCGTCACTTTAAAAGGTCCCTGCCAAGAATCAGTCAATAAGTGTCTGTCACTAGGTAATAGAAGAAGAACGTCCTGTCCAGGTGTCAACGTTATTGTCCTGTTACCTTTGTCAGCATACTGTCTATAAGTAGCACCAGATAATTTTAGTGCATTCTTTGCAATAATACAAGATTTGATGATTCTTTCACGCAATGATGTAACGTATACGTATGATGATATGGGTTTAAGTACTGGAGTGGAGTCAGTTAACATTTGATGATAAATAGTCAATGGGCCACGTGGTTTGGCACCATAGATAAGTTCAAAAGGAGAGAAACCGGTACTAGAATGTGGTACCTCGCGATAAGCAAAAAGAATAGCTGGTAGATATACATCCCAGTTATTGGGGTGCTCTTGCGTGACTTTTGCAAGCATGTGCTTTAAATCGCCGTTAAATTTTTCTATAATTCCACTAGAGTGAGGATGGTACGGGGAATTGAAACATTGCTTCACTCCCAACATTTTGGTGAAAGCTTGGGTAGATGCGGCGATAAACTGAGTGCCCCTATCTGATTGGATAGTGTCTGGAAATCCTATCCGAGAAAATATATGGAAGAAAACTTCCATTATATCATTGGCAGTTATGTTCTTTAGCGGAATAGCTTCCGGCCAGCGGCTACATTGATCAATGACAGTTAGAATATATTTATTCCCTCTAGTTGTTGTATGATTGAGAGGGCCCACTATGTCGACAGATAATTTCTCAAAAGGTCGACTGGCTAAGTCAGTAACTTGTAACTTTGCCTGTGGGTGTTTACCTTTTTTTACCAGTTTTTGGCAGATGTCACAACTTCTGCAATATTGTTTAATGTCATTGCAAAATTTGGGCCAATGAAACTGTGTTAATAATCTTGATCTGGTCTTAGCGTATGCCATATGCCCTGCAAGAGGTATATCATGGGCAAGATGTAAGGCTTGCTTACGATAATTAGTTGGCAAAACAGTTTGCTCTGTTGTGTTGTCACCTCTGGTATAATACCTAGTGAGGATATCATTTTTCACAGCAAAATGCCATTTTGCATTCTTGGTTACCTTTGGCTTTTGGCCGATCAGATTAAAATATTTTGACAATGAAGGGTCAGCCTTTTGAGCTGTTACAAACGTCTCCTTCATGGTGTTAGTAGGTAGTGATACTGGGCTAAGCATTTGTATAGCCTCAGTTTGATTACTTTCATCTTGCACTCTAGCAGTAGATCTAGTTACTGCGTTCACACATTCAATGATATCAGATGGTGATGAAACAATGTTATCAATGATGTCATGAGATCTTAGTGCTACATTAGCTACCATACATTCATTAGGTGGTGTAACATTATCAATGATGACATTGGATGGTGATGTTATGCTATCATCAATACACAGAGATGTTATGTCATGAGGTTTATCATTCACCTCTGGTAAATTTCCAATTATTATATCACACACTGGGTTTGTTAATGCAGCGCACTTTACTTTCCCAGTGAGGAAAGGTGTTTCAATATATGCCCATGCTAGTGGGTACTTTTCAATATTGCCTGAGAATGTTCTGCATGTTACGTGCCTGCCTGTATAGTCTGTAGGCATTATGAACGTTCTCTTCAGACCAATAAGTGAGCTTCCCGTGTCTCGAAGGACTGTAGCAGACTTGCCATTCACGTATCCGTGATGGACGTTTATCCTGCCTTTAGAATCTACTACCAAATTAGCTTCTTCATTGGCAATAGGAATGGAGTGGCCGCATGTTAAAATGCCATCTTCATAAAAGGTGTTACAAACAGTACATTTATTTGCGTTAAACATGTCAAAAGCCTGTGCTGAGTTCACAGGATGTTTCTCTGATTGTTCTTCATCTGACGATGAACTGTCAAACAAGGCGGCATTTGCTTTGTTGGTCATTTGCCTACCTTTACAATCATGGCGATAGTGTCCGTACGCCTTACAGAGGAAACATTTACGCAAATTTCTGAAGGATCTACGCTCCTTATCTTGTCTGTTTACCATGTTTTGTAGATAAGTATGATATGCGGGGTTCTTGTCGCACATCTCACCTTGATGATGTGAAATTTTACAATATTTACAGTGATTATACTTCTCAGATGTAGGCTTATGAGGTTTCTGCCTACTATAGGGTTTGTCATAGTTAGCCGATGCTACAAAATTTATGTCAGTAGCTTCACTGGCAAAACAATGTTTGTTGGCTGTGTAATACGCCGAACCACGTCTCTCAATCTCATCTACACTAGTGCATTCATTCTCCTGCAAAAATTTTGAAAATGCTGATGGAATGGATGAAATGACTTTATCTCTAATGATCAGATCTTCTAATCTTTGATAATTTTTGTCAATTTTAGCTGCTGAAGTCCATTTGGTAAATATATCTCGGACTAAGCAGAGGTAATCAGAGAACGTTTGAGTCGGTTTTGGGCTCAACTTGCTGAATTGTTCTCTGTAACCTGCCTCATCTAACATAAAATGTGCCATAATCTTTGATTTCAGATAATGGTAGTCTTTTCTGAGGTCTTTGGGGATGGTCTCAATGACTTTAAGAGGCTCCCCTGATAAACTCCTCATATAAACAATATTCCATTCAGACAGTGGAACCTGGTAATGTTCCATTAAAGTTTCAAAATTTTGGGTAAAGGCTGCGATGCAGTCACCCGAGGTATAATTACGTACAATACCTTGATATTTCTTGTACTGGTTTTCTTTCTCCAGTCTCTCAGATTTCTTAGACTCTTTGTTAATGGCAGTCTCAGTATCAAGTTGTTTCATCTTTAACTGTAACTCCAGTTCTTCTCTCTTACTCTGAGCTGCTATTTCTGCCTTCTTTAATTCTGTTTCTCGTTCCATTTCTGCTTTCTTCATTCCACTATCTAATTCAGCTTGCTTTGTCTTTGCAGCCAGTTCTAATTCGGCTTGCTTTGTCTTTGCAGCCCTTTCAGCTGCTCTTTCTTCGCGCTCGTGGTATTCAGAGTACTTCTTCTCACTCCACTTCGTTAACTCATCACCTGTTAACTTTAACTTTAACCCCATATCGATGAAATCATTTAATGAAGACATGATGGAAAATGCAAAATGAAATACCAGCCACACAATTTGTTATAAGTGGTTAGTAAAATAAACAATTTACAATTGTGTTCTATTGACAATACGTGCCTAAATTTGCATCCTTAAAGTATGTGAAAAGAAAAAATATACTCAAGTGCCCTGGATGCGGTGAAGAACGGTTGGAAATCGGGCTAGGAACTGTAGGGTCGCTACTTCGAAACACAAATGACCTCTACGCGCAAGGGTTTCAGATGGTACGGAAAACCTGCTTTGTTTTTGGAGGAAATAAATTAGCGTCTATTTGATGGTGTGTGCCTGCTTGTCACTAAGTATTGATTAGGTTTGTATGGCGTTGAGTGTAATTGTATGTCGTAATTTTGTCAGTCAACAATTTTTTTTTTCAAAACACAAGTCACTTTCTTTCCCAAAACTTTCTGCGTTCCACAACTCAATTCACAAAGACAATCTACATATATCTCAACACTCTACAACATTGATGACACATCACTTACATCAAGATGACATTCAGTAAGGACATAGACATCAAGTTTACAAGATGGCGACAAGGTCACAATGGCGACAAGATCACAATGTCGACAAGGTCAAAACGGTGACAAGTTCAACAATCACAAATGTTTTACACGTTTACAAGATCAAACAATATGTATGCACTGTACGTTTACAAATAGTCTCCATGTTTAAACAATGTAGTAATATATCAAAATGAGCCTTCCACGATCACATTTACATGTACTATAAAGTTTGACAAAAATTCTAAGTTCACAAACTCTAGTTTTAAATGTTAATCACATAAACACGTTCATTTCAAAGCCGGACGAATGCCCCCACGTCCACACATGTCAGGGTCTTAAACTTGGCTCGCTAACCTAACACATGTGAGACAGTACAAGTACAACGTGATTTGACTTAAGACTCAACGACACAACGTTCAATGGATTTATTTACAGATCATATACCATACGATGATCACAACAAGATATACTTGACACTTCAATACACTTACATACACAATACAGCTCACAGTCTATCTCTCAAGATGTCCAGACACTCGACGTTCATGCACAGAAACCACACAACGCCTTTCTCTCATCATGCGTCCAGTCGAGTCGACGTCCCAGAGCTGTCTGCCTATAGCTCGCAACTTGCCTCCCACCTGAAGTGGCTTCACGAGGCATGCGTGCGTCTTGCGTCGTCCTTGCCTGACCGCTGGCCGTCTCGTCAGCCAGCAATCTTGCAGGCAGGTAACTACTACTCGCCTGGCGGCGTAACGAAGTTACGGCATCCCTGCTGGGGACTAAGTCGCCTGGCGGGCGTAACGATGTCACTGCATCACTGCACTATTCTGGGACACTGAAATTATCAATTCAGTCAGTTTTTATATGGTTTTAGGCACACTGTAAGATGTCACAAACTTGTGTGATGTTATTACTGACCTGCTTGACACACAGAGTACATCATCTGAGTACATCATCTGAAGATGTTTTCTTAGCCATGGGAACAGGGTAGTCACACTTAAGCCACTTTGTATCCACAAAAATAGACACCTGCACAATTAGTGTGAGAAATGTAGGGTTAAAAGGGACAGACATAATAAGGTAAAATACAAAGTGTTAAAGGTTAATATTCCAAGAGGACAATCACTGTAACAGTGGATGTTTCTCTAGTAAACATAAACACAAATTAAACCCCCCCAGAAAAAAGGAACAAAGACAAGGAACCCCCTGGTAACGCAGTGGCTAGCATGTTTGTCTGCCAGCCCAGTTTTTAGCCTCAGAAGTAGAAGTAGGGGATGTTTCTTCATTGACCTTGGCTCCCTGTCGACCAGATATGGGTACCAGGACATTTCAAGGGAAGTAAAAGCAGCCGGCGTGATACTAACTACATAGCAATTGGGTGCTGACCAGTTGAGTTGACAGGCACCATATACCCAGCATGCCGCATGGTGTGCTAGGGGTTCCTTTACTTTGAGAGACAAAGACACAAATAAATACATGAAGTATTATATACTTTGAGAGACAAAGACACAAATAAGTTGAGTTGAGTTAAGAACCGACATCACTGCATTCAGGACATTGCCATACGTCCTCCGTCCCCTCGCTCAACAGCCAGAAAAGAGTCATACTGCTAATCGTTCCCACCGCTATCTGATTAAAAGTTCTCCTGGTCTTCCCTCTCAGTTTTGATATTCTTCCAGAATCCCTGCCGATCCCCCGCAATCTCATTCTTTCCACATATGGGTTCTCAATCTGTTCCTCCACCTTCTCCACCTGGTCACACAAGCGCACGACCACCTCCCCCTTGTCCACAGGCAAAATACCACCAAGAGGTGAGACAAAAATAAATACATGAAGACATCATATCATATACTTTGAGAGACAATGACAAAAATAAATACATGAAGACATCATATTATATACTTTGAGAGACAAAGACAAAATAAATACATAAAGGCATATTATATAATATGAGAGACAAAGACAAAAATAAATACATGAAGACATCATATTATATACTTTGAGAGACAAAGACAAAATAAATACATAAAGGTATTATATTATATACTTTGAGAGACAAAGACAAAAATAAATACATGAAGACATCATATTATATAATTTGAGAGACAAAGACAAAATAAATACATAAAGGCATTATATTATATACTTTGAGAGACAATGACAAAAATAAATACATGAAGACATCATATTATATACTTTGAGAGACAAAGACAAAATAAATACATAAAGGCATTATATTATATACTTTGAGAGACAATGACAAAAATAAATACATGAAGACATCATATTATATACTTTGAGAGACAAAGACAAAATAAATACATAAAGGCATTATATTATATACTTTGAGAGACAATGACAAAAATAAATACATGAAGACATATTATATACTTTGAGAGACAATGACAAAAATAAATACATGAAGACATATTATATACTTTGAGAGACAAAGACAAAAATAAATACATGAAGACATCATATTATATACTTTGAGAGACAAAGACAAAAATAAATACATGAAGACATATTATATACTTTGAGAGACAAAGACACAAATAAATACATGAAGACATCATATTATATACTTTGAGAGACAAAGACAAAAATAAATACATGAAGACATATTATATACTTTGAGAGACAATGACAAAAATAAATACATGAAGACATATTATATACTTTGAGAGACAAAGACAAAAATAAATACGTGAAGACATATTATATACTTTGAGAGACAATGACAAAAATAAATACATGAAGACATCATATTATATACTTTAAGAGACAAAGACAAAAATAAATACATGAAGACATCATATTATATACTTTGAGAGACAAAGACAAAAATAAATATATGAAGACATAGTATATACTTTGAGAGACAATGGCCAAAAATAAATACATGAAGACATCATATTATATACTTTGAGAGACAATGACAAAAATAAATACATGAAGACATATTATATACTTTGAGAGACAAAGACAAAAATAAATACATGAAGACATATTATATACTTTGAGAGACAATGACAAAAATAAATACATGAAGACAACATATTATATACTTTGAGAGACAAAGACACAAATAAATACATGAAGACATCATATTATATACTTTGAGAGACAAAGACAAAAATAAATACATGAAGACATATTACATACTTTGAGAGACAAAGACAAAAATAAATACATGAAGACATCATATTATATACTTTGAGAGACAAAGACAAAAATAAATACATGAAGACATCATATTATATACTTTGAGAGACAATGACAAAAATAAATACATGAAGACATCATATTATATACTTTGAGAGACAAAGACATCACATTATATACTTTGAGAGACAAAGACACAAATAAATACATGAAGACATATTACATACTTTGAGAGACAAAGACAAAAATAAATACATGAAGACATATATACTTTGAGAGACAAAGACAAAAATAAATACATGAAGACATCATATTATATACTTTGAGAGACAAAGACAAAAATAAATACATGAAGACATATTATATACTTTGAGAGACAATGACAAAAATAAATACATGAAGACATATTATATACTTTGAGAGACAATGACAAAAATAAATACATGAAGACATCATATTATATACTTTGAGAGACAATGACAAAAATAAATACATGAAGACATCATATTATATACTTTGAGAGACAAAGACATCACATTATATACTTTGAGAGACAATGACAAAAATAAATACATGAAGACATATTATATACTTTGAGAGACAATGACAAAAATAAATACATGAAGACATCATATTATATACTTTGAGAGACAAAGACATCACATTATATACTTTGAGAGACAAAGACAAAAATAAATACATGAAGACATATTATATACTTTGAGAGACAATGACAAAAATAAATACATGAAGACATATTATATACTTTGAGAGACAAAGACAAAAATAAATACATGAAGACATCATATTATATACTTTGAGAGACAATGACAAAAATAAATACATGAAGACATCATATTATGTACTTTAAGAGACAAAGACAAAAATAAATACATGAAGACATCATATTATATACTTTGAGAGACAAAGACAAAAATAAATATATGAAGACATAGTATATACTTTGAGAGACAATGGCAAAAATAAATACATGAAGACATCATATTATATACTTTGAGAGACAATGACAAAAATAAATACATGAAGACATATTATATACTTTGAGAGACAAAGACAAAAATAAATACATGAAGACATATTATATACTTTGAGAGACAATGACAAAAATAAATACATGAAGACAACATATTATATACTTTGAGAGACAAAGACACAAATAAATACATGAAGACATCATATTATATACTTTGAGAGACAAAGACAAAAATAAATACATGAAGACATCATATTATATACTTTGAGAGACAAAGACAAAAATAAATACATGAAGACATATTACATACTTTGAGAGACAAAGACAAAAATAAATACATGAAGACATCATATTATATACTTTGAGAGACAAAGACAAAAATAAATACATGAAGACATCATATTATATACTTTGAGAGACAATGACAAAAATAAATACATGAAGACATCATATTATATACTTTGAGAGACAAAGACATCGCATTATATACTTTGAGAGACAAAGACACAAATAAATACATGAAGACATATTACATACTTTGAGAGACAAAGACAAAAATAAATACATGAAGACATATATACTTTGAGAGACAAAGACAAAAATAAATACATGAAGACATCATATTATATACTTTGAGAGACAAAGACAAAAATAAATACATGAAGACATATTATATACTTTGAGAGACAATGACAAAAATAAATACATGAAGACATATTATATACTTTGAGAGACAATGACAAAAATAAATACATGAAGACATCATATTATATACTTTGAGAGACAATGACAAAAATAAATACATGAAGACATATTATATACTTTGAGAGACAAAGACAAAAATAAATACATGAAGACATCATATTATATACTTTGAGAGACAAAGACAAAAATAAATACATGAAGACATCATATTATATACTTTGAGAGACAATGACAAAAATAAATACATGAAGACATCATATTATATACTTTGAGAGACAATGACAAAACTAAATACATGAAGACATCATATTATATACTTTGAGAGACAATGACAAAAATAAATACATGAAGACATATTATATACTTTGAGAGACAGACAAAAATAAATACATGAAGACATATTATATACTTTGAGAGACAAAGACAAAAATAAATACATGAAGACATATTATATACTTTGAGAGACAAAGACAAAAATAAATACATGAAGACATATTATATACTTTGAGAGACAAAGACACAAATAAAATACATGAAGACATATTATATACTTTGAGAGACAAAGACACAAATAAATACATGAAGACATATTACATACTTTGAGAGACAAAGACAAAAATAAATACATGAAGACATATTATATACTTTGAGAGACAAAGACAAAAATAAATACATGAAGACATCATATTATATACTTTGAGAGACAAAGACAAAAAATAAATACATGAAGACATCATATTATATACTTTGAGAGACAAAGACAAAAATAAATACATGAAGACATCATATTATATACTTTGAGAGACAAAGACAAAAAATAAATACATGAAGACATATTACATACTTTGAGAGACAAAGACAAAAATAAATACATGAAGACATATTACATACTTTGAGAGACAAAAACACAAATAAATATGTGAAGGCATCATATTATAATATTTGTTTTAAAAAGCCCTGAAGCAGGAGCTTGCTGTGGGTCAGTGACGAGCTAGGACCATCACATTTTGTAGGCTGAGTGCACGAGGAATAAATGTCCGGTCTTTCTCTCTCTTGGCAGACTATGAACACAAGCGTCAACACCTCATCTGACCATGCCCATTTAATTTCAGCATAGTCCCCTAGAGATTACACTAACATGCCGCTATAAATACTTACAGGACTTGGGATTTCCTGTGTTTGGGCAGGATTTATCTGTCTCACTGACTTTCCAGATGTAGTTGAAGTTTTCAAGTTTTTATTTACAGTTTTTTGTTTTTGGGTCAAAACTAAAGTGGTTTAATAAACAACATTCAGCGGCTTGTCCTGTGCAGAATTTTGCCTCCATAATAATCTTTTAAAATGTTGTTAGTCACAGTTCCAAATTCACGACAAAGGGTCACACCATAACGTTCCTATGACAGTGAATATCACACAAAATTCTCCTCACTGTCCTATGTGAAAAGGGGTACAAACAGCAGACACAACAAACCAACAGCACACATAGGCATACATACATAAGGCTGCTACTAGAATGCCAACACTTTTTATCGTCGATGGAAGCGGCAGTCACTGGAAAACCAACAGTTGCACACACATTGCTGCATAAGGCAAAACCAGCTAGTTCAGCAACCCGTTGTCTGCCATTTTTCTGAACATACACTTCACAACACAAACAACCTCGAACAGATGTGAAAGCATTCCACATGAATTCAACAGCTCACATTGTCGCTCTGCCAACTGAACTCAGTAGCCATGTGACAGAACAATGTGCTGCCAGTCCAGCATGAGGAAAATGCACAAACAAACCGTAGACAGAAGTAAAATCATTCCAGAGACTCAACAGCCTATCCGCCACGTTGGATCAGAATGTCTTTCTATCATAAGCCAGGTGTTATTGTGTTTTAGTTTAGTTTAGTCGTTGGATCAACATCACGGCACACGGTTTAACCCATAAGTGCTCCGTTTTCCTCCTAACTCAAACCTGAGTCTGGAGAAACTAGCTCAATGCACGAACTCCGTTGCATCGGCGAGGATCCTGAAATACTTTGGGTAGATTTTTAACTCGAAATTTTGCCCGGGCAGCGCCGTTAGGCTACTCTTTTTCGATTTCCAACTGCCAAGAGATTTGTTACGTGCGCAACAATACACACGAGCATCCGATCTCACTACCCAGAGACCAGGGGAAATTTTATTACTGGAAGTCCAGGTGGATATTTTAAATGAATCCCGGTCCTCACCGGGGCCTGAACCCGGGACCTCCAGCACTCGAGGCGGACACCATACCTCGAGACCACTCAGCCCCCTTCCCCTCCCCCTATGTTATTGTGTAAATAATCAATCACATCTTGTAATCATCTGTGTTGAGGACTTCCCTGCCTCACCTCCCTCCATAGTTATCTTTTCAAGACATCCATATTATTACATGCCCCAAAATATTGGTCTAATACATAGTTATAAATGAAACAGTAAAAATATAACCAGTGGAAAAATTAAACAAAGTGATTGTAAAATTACTGGCTTTCCATTATTGACCTCACTGACTGACTCTCTGGCAGTTAAGAGTTAAAAGTTGGTACTTAACTGAACAACTAGCAGCTCCTGTAAGAAAATTGAGAAATCAAACAGAAGTCAAAATATATTGGCAGATCAAGCAATTTGTACTCAGATTTATTGAAGGGAAGACGAAGTAAAAATCTGAGATAGTGAAAGAGACATAACATGGTTCAGTCAAAGTGGTGGAAGATTAAGAGTGGAGGAGAGAAGAAGAAGAGGAAAATAATATTTAGATAGTGAGTGATTGAGGTTGAAAAAAAAAGTGAGATAAAGGAAGAGAGGAATAAAGGGATTGGAAGAGGGTGAGAAAATGATAAGGGAGGAATTATTTCATACTCATTGGCTAATGTTTTTATTGGCTTTTCCTTCTCTTTCAGACAGTTCAAGTGTCCAACAGAAATGGAATTGAAACAGCCATTCTCCCCTGAATCTGTCTATGACACCAACCCAAACTCTGTGAAGACTGTGGATGAGTAAGTCTCTATAAGTAAACCCGTCTTTCAGACTGTATCTGACTCTACTTCATCTGATAGAATATTTTCGCAGCAAAATCCAAACATCAATCAACTTCTCTACAAAGGGCTTGGCTAGAGTTGGTTGAGGGGCTTTGCTTATCGATTGGGAGATTCTTCTTCTTCTTTTGTTCATTTGAAATTGATTTATTATACTTGCAATGTTGTCTCTTGTATAAACTTCACTGTCTTTTTAGTTCACTCAGTGGTCCATAGAATTGATCTTCCACTGTTGTTTCTCTAGGCCAGAAAATTTGCCTAGATCGATGGAGGGATGAAAGGCCGAAAAAGGAGACTGTATTAGACTAGTGATGATTCCATTCTTTCGCATATGTAAACAGTGGAAAACGTGAACTCTAGAAGGTCGCAGCAGCTGCCGAATGGAAGAAATTACCAGAACATAAATCATCTGTGTATCACTTTCATAGGGGCCAAATATGCATCATCATATAGCAGGTCCTGTGCAGAACATGGCTATTATCATGGTCTGCCGAAAAGATTCTTAATCCTTTGTTATTTCTCCTGTCTCATGCATTTACATGTCCAAGGTTTCTGGATTATCTTGTGTCCAACTTCATGCTGGTCGACCCCTGCATGAACTGTGCCTTCCATCGTTATTCTTTCCTAACCACTGTCACATTTACTAAGGCCAAAGTATTTCAGTTTCCTAGATATGAACCAGTTTTCTTTGGTGTTCAGATCTTGTTGAATATTGGTATTTTTATTCTTCTTGATTCATGATATTCTAAACAATTTTCTGTACCTTGTTATAACAACATCTGTCTCAGAAGTAATCTTTTATAACAGTATTTGTCAAAAAAGTCATTCTTTATGACAGTATTGGTCACAGAAGTAATCTTTCTTAGCAGTATTTGTCACAGAAGTAACCTATAAAAGTACATGAAATTTAGTAATTTTTATAACAGTGCATTGGCACCTTGCCGTCTTGACAGACGATAGTTTGTGCTTTAAAATGGCATAATAACTTTTACCTATGGCGGTAGCGAATGTGACTGATAAGGCCAATTCGCGCTGTAAATGTTTGTTCACAGTGGGTGCATGTGAACACGTGGTCATTTCCACCATCATGCACCATCTTACATCTCACACGCTTGGTGTGTGACTTATCTGCAATAATTTTCTCCTTTGTCTTTATTCCATTTCTGATGTTTGCCCTCCATGCAACACGTTCAGCGGCGACTTGCTCCCAATGTGCATTATCAATGCCTGTATCAATCATGTCCCGCTTACACACATCTTTGTATCATAGTAGAGACCAACCCTGAGATCTCTTACCCATCTGTAATTCACCGAAAAAGATGTCCTTTGGTATTCTACCATCATCCATCCTCCTAACATGTCCTATCCATCTAAGTCTACGAAGACTGAGCATGGAATACACCGTCACACAACCTGATCTTTCCAATACTTCAGCATTTGTGATTTTGTCTTGCCACTTAATACCAAGTATTCTTCGCAGACACCGCATATGAAAGCTGTTTAAACAGTTTCTCTTGGCATGAGTAAGTTGTCCAAGTTTCACTGCCATAAAGAAGAGTACTAAGGACACAGGCTTGATAGACAAGGACTTTTGTTTTGGCAGTAAGCTTCCTGTTCTCCCAGACTTTTTATTAACCTGTTCATTGTTGTTGCTGCCTTACCAATCCGGATGTTGATTTCCTGATCTAGGGATAATTTGCTATTTACCACTGATCCTAGATATGTAAAATGGTCTACCATCTCTAGTTCGGCGTCGTCAATAAAGATTGATGGTACCCCAAGTGCACCGTGTGTCATAATCTGTGTCTTCTTTTTGCTAATTGTTAAACCAAATTCAGAACAAGCATTGAAAAATGCAGATAGTAGACATTGCAATTCTTCCTCAGAGTGGGTCGTAACTGCAGCATCATCTGCAAAAAGCAACTCTCTGATCAGTACCCTCCTAATTTTGGTCTTGGCCTTCAATCTCTGAGCATTGTAGTGGCCGCCATCTGAGCGTGAGTGAATGTATATACCACCATCCTGATCACGAAAGGCATATTTCAGTAGAAGTGAAAAGTATATTCCAAAGAGGGTGGGAGCTAGTACACAACCTTGCTTAACTCCACTCTTGATTTCAAACTCTTCAGAAGTTGCACCATCAAACTTGATTATACCCTTCATGCCTGTGTGGAACGATTCCACAATGGACAGAAGAGTTGGTGGGCAGCCAATCTTCTTTAGTGCCTTGAACAGACCCTCACGACTGACCAAATCAAATGCCTTTGTGAGGTCGATGAAGGCAATAAACAGTGGTTGATTCTGTTCACAGCATTTTTCTTGCATTTGTCGCAATGAGAATATCATATCAATGGTAGACCGGTTCTGTCCAAAGCCACACTGTGATTCGGGGTAGACTTGATCTCCTAGGTCTTGAAGTCTGCGCAGGACAATTCTGGCAAATACTTTCCCAACAATACACTGAAGTGAGATCCTCCTATAGTTGTTACAGTCGCTCTGATCACCCTTGTTCTTGTACAGCGTTATGATGCTTGAATCTTTGAAATCCTGTGGGACTTGTCCTTCTCGCCATCATAGCTCTATTAGCTGGTGGATCTGTAGAGTGAGTGTATCTTGCCCACTCCTGATAACCTCTATTGGAATCCCATCCTTACCTGGAGCCTTGCCAGATGCAAGTTCATTTATAGCACACTTAACTTCTGTTATGGTGGGAAGTGTGTCCAGGTGGTCAAGAGTTGGTAGAGCCTCTATGGCATTGAGGAGCATCATCCGCTAGTTTGGTCTCACTTGAGTAAAGCTCCAAATAGTGCTCTACCCATCTGTCCATCTGCTATTTCTTATCAAGTTATGATTTCTCCAGTCAAGGTTTTCAATGGTGCACTTCTTTTGATCATTGGACAACAGGCTTTCTTTATTCCTTCATACATGCTTTTGATATTTCCCTTATCACTTGCAATTTGAATGGACTCACATAACTTGATCAAATAATCATTTGCACACTGCCTGGCAGCCTTTTGCACATCCTTCCTAGCTTGCTTTAGCTCACTCAGAGTGTTACGTATTGGTCTTTCTTTGTTTCTTAAGAGAGCTATCTTCTTCTTATCAATAAAGGGCTGCAGAGTCTGGCTGTTTGCCGCAAACCAGTCCTGCCTCTTATGATCCACAGTGCCGTAAACCCCTACGGCAGTTTTATAAAGAGTTTCCTTAAGTTGATCCCACTTTTCATTTACTGTACAATTTTCTGGTGTATCAGTGAAAGCGTCTTCAAGTTGCTGTTGAAACTGAAAGCACTTTTCAGGATCGTGAGTGTTAATAATATTAATCCTGGGGCTAGATTTGTGTTTAGCTGTATAGATTCTCTTTGGTCTCAGTCTAACTCTTGCAACAACCAAAGAATTGCACTGTGGTAACTTCGAGTCAATGATATATGGTTCAGATATTGTCTCCGTGTGATGATGAAGTCCAGCTGGTGCCAAAGGCCAGATCTTGGATGTTTCCATGTGACTTTATGCAGCTCTTTTGTTTTAAAAGAGTTTGTAATACATAGGTCATTTCTGGTGCAATGCTGCAGCAGCCTTTACCCATTTTCATTCATGCGACCGATGTTGTATTTTCCAAGGCACGCTGGCCATGAACTTGAGTCTTTGCCTACTCGAGCATTGAGCATGTAGTCAGATTTTGGAACTGCCTTGATCATGGAGTCTCACTCCTCATAGAACGAAAATTTATAACAGTATCTATTGCAAAAATTATATACAACAGTAAAAAGAAGATAAACAGCTTTCTTTGATTATATACTGAGAAGAGAGGTATTGCAAAACATTGTGACAGTTGGAAAGATCAGTGAGAGAAGAGTCAGGCCATCGAGAGAAATGATGCTGGATGGACTGAGACCATGGTATGGGAGAATATCATCAGTAGAGTTGATCCAGAATACCAAGGACCGAGATCTGTGGAGAGACATAAAGGCCTGTACCAACTGGCAGAGTAAATTATGATGATGATTATATTATGTCTCTGTAGTAGACAATAGACAATGTATTGCAGAAGTAAAAATATAAGTATCTGGCTGATTGTTTCTACCTTTCAGCCACAGTAATTTATAAAGCCTAATCATTAATTCTTTCCGTTGCCCCTCTCACAGCCTGCCATACACACCATTACCTGAGATGCCCGATGGGATCTCAGATATGGACATCACCCAACTGACGGACTACATGCCAGAGGACATTGACGATATGAATGACATCAACATAGAGCAGCTCCTGGCCAACCATCAGTTTGCTATGTGAGAATGTGGAGGCTGGAAAAACAATTTCTTGAGTTTCTGTGATTAATTGATGTAATGGCGATATGACAGGGTCAGAAATGGTTGTACTTGTTATGTAAAATTTACTGTTACATAGAATTTGTTGTCTAGGACATAGAAATTGACATTGTAGGAAGGAGGGCAAGCTGTTTGTATTAATCACATTTATAATAACCGAAGTGTTTATATGTTAATCTTTGGCTTAATTATCAGTTAACAGATTCTGTGCCGAGCAATTTGTATATTGGTTACTCCACAGATCATATACTTGCTCTGAGAAAGTTGTGGTCGTGTTGAGAGTCCCTGATCAACGTACGGTGAATTGTGGCATAGACTTGGTTAAGTTTGAGAGTGCTTTAGTCATGCAGGGAATAAATAAACCACATGGTGTTTTGTGGCATAGCATGGGTTAAGAAAGCTGAGTGCTTGTCATACATGAGATCATTGATCACTGTACGATGTTTTGTGTACCGGCATCTGGGCTTAGGAGGTAGTGCAATTTCATAATTCCATGACTACTGAGTTGTGGGTTCAAAGTCAGTTGTGAGTTATTTGGAAGCAGACCATGGTATGAGACATCAGCTGTTCAGAAAGCAATGGCAAACTACTGAACTACAATTGCAGGGTAAATCACAAAACTGCCAATAAATGCTGGGGTTGCCTGCAATGTCCTGTACAGGACATACAACTAACTATGGTCTTTTATAGCATGTGTGGGTTAAGTCTGAGTGCTTTAGTCATTCAGGGAATAACTGATCAGCGTATGGTGTTTTTGTGATATAGAAGATCAACTTATGGTCTTTTGTTATATGGTAAGCCTTAACACAAAAAGTGCTTTAGTCATATGGGGAATAACTGATCAGCATATGATGTTTTGTGACATGGAAGATCAATGTATGGTATTTTATCTTCTTCTTCTTCTTTTTTCATTTGCTATGGTGTTTTTTGACATGGAAGATCAATGTATGGTGTTTTGTGACATGGAATGTGTAAGAAGACCATGAGTGCTTTAGCTATATTGAGAAAAACTTATCAAGATAATTCAACAAGCTAGGCCATATTCAACACATGTAGTGTGTTAGTTGGTACAGTGTCAGTCAGTTGGTACAGTGTCAAGGAGAATATGATTAGCTGTTTGGTTGTGAATCCCCCTTTTTTGCCTCTATCTCAGATGCCTTGGAATTAGCCTCTTTATGTTTCCATTTTCATGTTGCATGTTCTTGTCGCTGGCGACATTGGGTTCATTCTCAATAGGTGGCCGAACCAGTTAAGTCTTTGTCCATCAATGAATTTAACAACGTGTGTTGCTCCAACTGTTTTATAGATCTTGTTTCTAATATGATCCTTTTTTGATATGTTCGCTGCTTTTCTCAGGCATCTAATTTCACAAGTAGTGTGTTTTCTTTCTTGTTCTTTAGTTAGTGCCCATGTTTGGCACTGATAGTACAATATTGGTATAAAAATTGCATTTATAATGTTCTTCTTAATTTTCATGGGGATAGCTGGATGTTTCAGGATGGGTGTAATCTGATATGCAACATTATTGGCTTGTTTAGATCATGGAGATAGCCTTTGGTAATTTGTCTGTATAATTCAGTGTTGATAAAAAATATTCAACCAGCACAGTATACTTACCATACCTCATGGCAGGAAAAAAAGGCCTTTTAAAGTGAAAAAATGTACAAATCAAAAGATTATTGTTATTTTATGTGTGAATAAAAATCTGCAAGTGAAGAGATCATTGTCAGTTTAGTTAGCTTGTCAGACAATCAAAAACAAAATTTAACTAGAACATTTTTCTGTTCTGTTTGTCCAAATTGAGAAAGTATTTGCCCTTTAGTTTTGACATTTTTCAAACAGTTGTTATATGTTCTGTTTCCTAAATGTTACATTTTCTGAAAACTGAACTGTTGTTGCACTCGGCTCCATGTGATAAACAGACTGTGTATTCTTTACATGACATACAATGAGACAGAATTGTGCACACTTTGTATAGAAGGTGGCCAGCAGTAAACTTACAAACAAATATTGTACAAAAGCTTACCAAGATTCTAAAGTTTTGCCTTTTTATACCTGTTAAATTGGCCAGTTTGTGTGTGTTTGAATTAGTAAGTGCTAGAACATTTGAACTTTTAATGAAGAAAACATGTCATATAGTTTATTATCACTCAAATCTTGTCTGTTTTCTCAATAAAGATTCTCCAGCTGTTTTTGTGTACTTTATAAAGACCACTTCCAAAAGTGGCCATTTTGGCTTCAAAAGAATAAAGAGATGATCGCATTTATAGAGAACTCTCAAGGAGTTTTATATATCCATTGTGACATCATAAAATGAATTGCTTTCCCTAGCCTGTGACTGTCTCCAGTGTACCTACAAAGCAGCATGTTTGTGTTTCTCTTCATCTGGTTCTTATCCCTTGACCAGCCCGACATGGTTGAACCTACCAGTAGCTGTGCTATCGTCAACACAGCTCTTGGGGTCAGTGGAACAGATAAACCCCTCAACAACTTTAAGGTGGGGAACGATAGAGGGGATATATTTATTGTAATATGTCGTCTTTTTATCCTTAGTTTTTGAATAGCATCGCATCTAATTCTTCTTTCATGACGATCAACTTTTCTATGTGTGTGTTCCAGCAATGGAAGCTAGTATGCAATTTTAGACCCCCTTTTTATTCAGGGGACCTGGCATCATTCCTGTCTGTGATCAAACTTATCAAAAACACAGAAAATGGATGTTCATAGAAGGGCATGACAGACTGCACTGCTTGACATGGCACTTCATAGTGATGATAATTTGTTAGTGTAGGGCATTCACTGAGAACTTGATTGTTTTGTTTTTTCATGTGAGTGGTGTCTTCATAAACTTGTACTCTGTTGCATAATATCCTTTTCCCAAAGGCACAAACCACAGGGATGTTACAGACTGAACATTTTTATTGTTGTGGTTGTCACTATTGCTAATTTTGTTCCATTGTCATTGTCAGTATTTTGATTGCTGTTGACTGTCAATGTCAACATTGTTATTATCATTTCTGTTAGCTTCATCTGTCATATTATCATCAACATTCTTATTGACATTATCATCATCATCATCGATGTTACCATCATTACTTTAATCTGTATCTTATTTAGTGTTTAAACAAGTGATTTATGCAGTGTCCTAGGCCAATACTGGGAATACATCTGTGATTCTGACATTTCTCTAGTGCAGTGCTTCTCAAAATGTGGTCTCCAGTGGCCCCAAGATCCTTTAAATGAAACCTTGAGTATTTGCCAAGGGCTTATTAGCTCCCTTGAATAAAGATGTGTGTTGACGGTGTATATTTTTTAAGAACCCAAAGAAACTCAGAGACAAAACAACTTGAGAAGCACTGATATGTATATTCATGCCTGTCAATTTCCTGAAATAAAAACCTTTATGAAATCAAATGAACAAATTAATAATAATAATTAAAAAAAACCATACCTGTTTTTTTATGATCCTCACCATTTATATATATAGCATGTTTGTCTGATAGTCTGCTTCTCGTGTGTTCAAATCCCAATCGAAGCAGAATTGTACAAATTGACACGGGCTCTGTGGTTAACCTAGTTTACAGTGGGTACCAGGTTATGTCCTGGGTGGTAAGGGAGGCTGGCGTGATGTTCACCACATCATCCATCAATTGGCGATTAGTCTATACAAATATTGGGCAAGCACTATATGTGTCAAGTTGTGTAAGCGGGTCCTCTACTTGCTCAAGGTATATAACAAGGATGCGTTATTTACTTACCGTGTGTCTAATACACCTCAAGGTATATAACAAGGGTGCTTTACTTAAATTACCATATGTCTAATACACCTCAAGGTATATAACAAGGGTGCTTTACTTAAATTACCATATGTCTAATACACCTCAAGGTATATAACAAGGGTGCTTTACTTAAATTACCATATGTCTAATACACCTCAAGGTATATAACAAGGGTGCTTTACTTACTTACCATGTGTCTAATACACCTCAAGGTATATAACATTACTTACCATGTGTCTAATACACCTCAAGGTATATAACATTACTTACTTACCATGTGTCTAATACACCTCAAGGTATATAACATTACTTACTTACCATGTGTCTAATACACCTCAAGGTATATAACATTACTTACTTACCATGTGTCTAATACACTGTCAAGAGTCTCTACTTACTTACCATGTGTCTAATACATGTCAAGAGTCCTCTGCGTATTAACCGTGTCCCTAGCACACCTGAAGTTCTGTAAACAGGGTTCTTTTTGTGTTAATCACTGACTGATGGGTGGGGATTGTAACATTGACTGGGTTTATCAAAGTATTGGCTATCCTCAAAGGGGCAAGTTGAACAATGAGTAAATAATTTTTTAAAAACGCACACATACACACAAACAACAAGATAATGGGTAAGATTTACTAGAAGACAATCACAGGTGGCAAAATAGATGTTGTGGCTAAAACCTTTGTCAACACACAAACAACAAACATACACTAATACAACTACATAACAAATCTTCATGAGATGTTGGACAAGGGAAACGTCATATTGTAATTTTCATGTTATAAATCATATTATAAATGATTGCCAATGCACAAAGAAACACAAATCAGTCACTACATGCAGCTACAACTGATGGAATCAGAAATCTATTTCAACACTAGCAGGAAGAATCTGGGTAGAGGACGGAACTATAAATATCCATGCTCTTCAACATCTTCTGCGGGAGACCCAACACATATAGACATGTCACAAGTGCTGTGATGTTAGTGTTTGAAGATTTTTACATCTAGGGTGGAGTGGCTGAAGTGAATGATGCCCTCCTCTAGCTTAAATGATTCTGGTATGATTACTGCTGTATGGATAAGAAAAGTGGATAACGAACACAAAAATTACTTATGAACTACACACATTCATTAACTGGTCCCTGTGTAAAACAGACGAGACTAAAATATTATGACAGAATCTCTCACGCTGAACTTAGGGAGAGAACTAAACAAATTCCAGTGAATCAAGAGGTGAGTAAAAGTTGTCGGAACTAGATAGGACACATGGTGAGAAAACCTGATAATAGTATTACTAGAAAATCCTTTTTCTAGAACCCACAGAGCAAACAAGAAATAGAAGATACTAAATAAACATGCGGAGTTGAGAATTAGAGACAGGTGAATGAATCATATAGGGAGGACATGGATGGAGCTGCAGGAGATAGCAAAGGATGGGACGGGTTGGCGATAGTTGGTGATAGCCTATGCTCCCATGGGAGGTAAAGGGACAAATACTATGCTAAACACACAGCTGGATCCTCGTCCGTGCGATGGACTTCGTGCACTGTGGTGAGACTCTGCTGTATCATCTACAGGGGAACACTAGATCATATATAGGGGTACCCATGAGCAGTGAAAGGAGTATTTGACAAGTAAAACATTTCTGTGTTTATGGGTGGCTCGTGTGGTCATTATCCTGGAATTTACCTCACTTGTGGCGGTAGCAACATTTAGTAGATGCGGTTGTTACACACAGTGAACAACTAGGGTTAGAATTAAATTGTAAAAAGACACAGATTATGGTCGCCACTAGGAAGGACAAAATACCACAATGTAATATACAAGTAAATGGGAATATTCTTCAATAAGTGAATAGGTACAATTATCTCGGAACAGTCATAACATCTGATGGGAGATACCTTGAAGAGATTAGAACAAGAATCGCCATGGCAAAAGTAGCCTTTAGCAAGATGAAAAACATACTGACCAATAAAAAGATGTCAGTTGAAACGAGAAAAAGAGTGTTGAGGTGCTACATAGAACCTGTACTTTTATATGAATGTGAAGCTAGGAAAATGAGCAGTAGAGCTGAAAAACATCTGATGGCTGTAGTAATGTGGTTTCTGAGGAAAATGCAAAGAATACCATGGACAGCTAGAAAGACCAATGAACAAGTCCTTCAAGAAACAAATGAAGACGTAAACTTATTAGAGTTATTTGACATAGACAGTCAAATTTGTTTGGGCATGCTATGAGAAGAAATGATTTGGAGAACTTGGTGACAACTGGCAAGATCGAAGGAAACAGACCAAGGGGAAGACCGAGAAGCAAATACCTGGATGGCTTGGCCACGTGGCATGGTCGAGACAAACACGGAGCTGATCCACGACTCTGATGATCGAGTGAGATGGCAGAACATGACCGCCCACGCTTACTGGCATGGCACATGATGGATGGATGGTGGCGGTAGCAGGTATAATGGATGGTGAGGACGACTTAGTTTCCTTTATAAATGCGGACCTGGTAAGGCAAACTCACCTGGGACCCAAGAAATAGTTCTTCTTATCAAAAATTCTTCTTATAAGAGTTCAAGCATATAGTAATGCATTTACAACGTACAATACAATATTGTTCTTCACAACAGAAATTCGCCACATCCGAGATCGCCTTAAGTGGTTTGCAATGTAATAGGTACATTTGGAACAGTTAGTACACCACAATATCAGATTGGAAAGACAGAGCACATGTGGAAAGTGAGGCCAATGACGTTGGTTCAAGGAAATAAATCAATTAGTTTTATAGTAAACTAGCTGACCTCCCGGCTTCGCCCAGTCCCTGGCGCGTATCTATCTATCTATCTATCTATCTATCTATCTATCTATCTATCTATCTATCTATCTGTCTGCCTGTCTGTCTGTCTATCTATCTGCCTACCTGCCTGCCTACCTACCCGTCCGTCCGTCAGTCTCTCCCTCCTTCTATCCCTCTCCATCTATCGGGTCAGATCTATCTATCTATCTATCTATCTGCCTGCCTGCCTGCCTGCCTGCCTACCCGTCCGTCTGTCCATCTCTCCCTCCATCTATCCCTCCCTCTGTATCTATCGGGTCAGATCTATCTATCTATCTGTCTATCTATCTATCTATCCATTCATCCATCCATCTAGAGGACCCGGCCCGGCTTCGCCCAGCTCCTGGCGGGGATCTATCTGTCTGTCTGTCTCTCTATGTTTGGCGTTACATATAGCAAGGGGACTTAACTTAAGATATAGCAATGCTACTAATAGTTATGTCCCTTGATATAACTTTTCTTAAGTTAAGTCCCCTTGCTATATATAAATTATAAAAATAATAAAAATTAAATTTTAGTAGGTAAATAACTGTTTGTAAACTTACAAACTATGACAGTTGGCATCCCGGGAAGGAGAAGAACACGTGTAGAAAATTTCATCTCAATCGGATGGACCGTTCGCGAACATACAGACATACGTTGCATTTTATATATATAGATATGAAGCAATATCCTTATAATTATTCACTGAGCAGATTTTGTAGAAAGTGAGGATTGCTCAATCAATAGGGAACTGGGTTATGGGAACATTAAGCCAACGGTAGGATGGATATGTGAAACTTGGACAATGAGCAGTCAAGCTGAAAAACATCTGATGGCTGCAGAAATGTGATTTCCGAGGAAAATGCAAAGAAAACCATGGACAGACAGAAAAACCAATGACCAAGTACTACGGGAGACAAATGAAACTCGTAAATTGATTAGAGAAATTAGACGTAGACAGTCAAAATTTATTGGACATGTTATGAGAAGAAATGGATTGGAGAACTTAGTGACAACTGGCAAGATCGAAGGGAACAGACTAAGACCGAGAGGAAAATACCTGGATGGCTTGGTCACATGGCATGGACGAGACAGGAACACTGAGCTGATCCACGACTGTGGTGATCGAGTGAAATGACGAGTCATGATCGCTCACGCTTTCCGACATGGCACATGATTGATTGATTGACGATGGATCAAATCCTGACTATGAATTTATTTTTTTTTAAAAATGAAAATGCAGAATATACAAAGGTAATAATGAAAAATGTAAAATGTGGGTGAAGGTTGCGGGAGTAAATATTGAGAGCAGGTTAGAGAGAAATAAAAATGGGAGAGAAAGTTGCGGGAGAAATAAAGCAGGAGTGGAATTTGGTCAGTGCGCGTGCAGCTGGGGAATTTGGTCAGTGCGCATGCAGATGCGGAATTTGGTCAGTGCGCGTGCAGCTGGGGAATTTGGTCAGTGCGCATGCAGATGCGGAATTTGGTCAGTGCGCGCGTAAGTGTTGAATTCGGTAGGCGCGCGCGCGCAGTGCATAATTTGCTAGGTGCATAATTTGGTAGGTGGCGCACAGGTCCATATTATTGTAGGGGTGTAACTTGGTACGTGCGTATGCAAGTTAGTTAGTCGACAGATCATCCTCATTGCACTTCGACCCATTCAGTCCATAAGTGCTCGGATCCCCTCCTCAGCAAATCCCGCAGCGTGTAGCGGCTAACGACACCGGTTCTGTGCTGGTTTATCAATCTTCTTTGGCTTCCTGCGTAATGTTCTTGTTTGGCCACCCCTCTTTTAATTTGCTGTTCTCGCAGTCTGACCATGGTTGTAGATTCGCAGTCATCACTTGGTTCACGCAAAAGTCTTACTTCTCGTAGCGCATTCAGAATGTCAGCCTGGTCCATGGCGCGTCCGCCCCCTCCACCATTAGCCATACCTGCGAGCTTGTCAGCCCGCGCATTATCTTGTACTCCCGCATGCCCTGGCACGAAGATGAAACTAATCTTTGCCAGCCGAGGCCGCTCCAGAGACAGCAACCACTCTCTTCGGATCCACCCCGTCTCTATCCTCTTGAGCATGCTCATTGAGTCGCTAAGGACACATGCCCTAGTGAATGTCTGTGTCTCGAGCCATGTTATTGCTTTACTTACTGCCATGACTTCCATAGTCAGGCTACTTGTGGTCTCAACAAAAGCACCAGAGTCCTCCTTCACAATTCTCCCTCCGGCCCGCGCCGTAAAGGCCCATGAGCTTCTCACATGTCGGACGACCGACCCATCTGTGTAAATTACAGCATCACCGTCTAACGAATTCTCAAAAATCAACGCTTGTACTTCCGCCTCCACAGCAGCCGGATTTTCTTGTCTGCATTTTCTGTCTAGTTGGATGCAAACTGAAAAGGACGTACAGAAATCTGTTGGCACTTGTACCCACTCCTCGCCAGGTTCTAAGTCCTCCAGTGAACACACCTGTTGAAGAATGTCTTCCGCTTGACCCATCCACGACCTTCCTCTTTTTAACCTGCTGCCCTTCACCTTCCTAATTTCACTATGCAGTGGATGTTGTGTGTTTGCGTTGACTCTGAGGTAGGCACGTGCTCTGCAAATTTGTAGTCTGTCTTCAATGGTTGGAAAATCAAGAAGGTAGCGCATCGCCCTGCATGCTGTATCTCTTGTACATCCAAGAATAATGCGCATAGCTTCGTTTTGTATCCTTTCCATCCTTTCTATCTGCTTACGGCTGAGAGTCAGGATCGCCATCGCATACTCAAAAACAGACATGACCAGCCCCTCGTATAGGAGGCATAGATGGCGCTGCTCACAGTTTGCTGCCGCCATCACCCGCATCGCAGCCAAACCCCGCTTGGCCTTTGTTATCACCTGGTCTATGTGCTCATTATAAGCAAGGCTTCGATCAAAACGTATCCCCAGGTAATTCATTGCCTGCGTTCTTTCCACAGTCTCTGAACACAGATTAACAGTTGGTGTTGGCGTGTTGACAATATGATTATTCAAAGAGAACCATGTCACTGTTGCCTTTGTTGGGTTGACCATTGCCCCAGCTTCAGCACACCAAGTACTTATGCGTTTGAGTTCGGTTTGCAGTTCCACAGCAAACTGATCTCTATCCTTACCCTGACGATACACTAAAACATCGTCGGCATACGACAATGTCCTGCCCGGTCCAGTGATCTGCTCGCTGGTGATTCTCACAGTGTAGGCGTTGAACAGCATCGGAGATAATGGTGATCCCTGTGGTAAGCCAGGATATACTGATGTTGTTTCTGACGTCCAACTGCCACATCTAAAAACTACTTTCCGTTGGAAGAGGGCTGCAGCGATCCAACTAAGGAGGAACGAACTTATCTTGAGTTCAAGAAGCTGAATCATTAAGAAATCCAATGGTACTCTGTTGTATGCATCCTCAAGATCAATTGCTGCAGCAAAGGTTTCAATGCCTGAGTGGAAACTTTCATAAACA
>JACEFZ010023135.1:27500-69330 GCA_014155875.1 Cepaea nemoralis | reverse complement strand
AGACCACAGATACGCCAAGGGGGTGAGGGGGGTTTTTTTTTTCGGGGGGAAAAAATTTTTTTTTTCCGTTGGCCAGGGGGGGTTAATTTTTTCCCACGAATTTTTTGTTTATCTCTTTGACATTTCTTTGACTTTTTGGAAGAAGGACGTCTGACAAAATTGATGTCGGGTTTAAAATGGGTTGTGAGGCTGACTGTGATGTAGTCTCATCCACTGTGAGTGTAGATTCCATGAGTAACTTACAATTCTGAACTGCTGTAATGGCTTTCAGGCCAGCAACAATTGTCAACTGACAAACAGAGAGAAAGTTTTTGTGTATCTTCTGTTTATACCGTATTATGAAACATATTGTCCAGCGTCACAACCAAACAGGTCTCTCAGTGGGTGATTTGTGAGAGCCAGTGGACCAGGGCAATTCGACACGTGCGATAGGGTAGTAATAGTTATAGTGGAAGTAGTTGTAGTAGGAGTGGAATGGGTTGTTTGTATTGTGTGATTGCATGTCTGATAAAAACTGGTAGTGTGAGTTTTGTTGGTTTTCATTTGTGTGCATTCCTGTCAGTCTGTTTTGTATGATCTGTTTTTGTTGACTTTGTGTATCTCATTCTATTACGTATTCTCAAAATTTACGAGCCTGAATGTGGGAAATTTCATGTAAAGTGTATGTTAGAATAAGATGTGTTGTACTGTGTGTTGTTGAATTTCAAATGTGGTGATCATTATGATGGTTCGTCGTGCTGGTTTTGTAATACATAGTCATGTTTTCTTTTGTGTGTATTATTTGTCTTTAGGTATGAGTGTCCTTTTCTCCCTTCTTTTCTGGTGATAGCTGAAATGCTGTGTCATTTTGTCATTGTTTGTCTCCTTTTGTCGTGTCATTTTATTTTTGAGTAGTTGTCGATTTCTGTGTATGTGTTACATTTTGACGTTTACATTTGTGGATCGTTCAGTGTTTATGCCATGTTTCATTTTTTGTTAGTTTTCATTGTTTGTGTCGGTGACTTATTATCATATGTGTGTGTTTGAATGAGCAATTTGACGACTTATTGAGCGCCTATTTGTCGACCGTGATGGAATGGACAGCCGATGATCTCATAAGTTTTGTATGTACGCTATATCCGACGACATTTTGTCTTGTACTTGCCTTGTAGCTGCCGTACCGGTGTTTGCTTCTAATGGCCATGCACCCCAGAAGCTGTTGCTTTGATAAATGAATAATATCTCATAATGAGCCTCTTTTCGCTGCAATAAAAACATTAATCAAGTCCCATAGCAATAATGACAGACGTAAACTTTAGCCATTCGTGCTTCGTGAGTGGGGTCCATGATAACAGACTAGAATGTTTTCTTTTAGGAGTGTTCTGCATCAATATCTTTTTCTTATATTTGTTTACATTTTTAATTAAACAATCCACTATGTCATCATCAAAAAATACTTTGAGAAAATCCATAGGTGTTTGCAGTTGATAAAGTTTAGAGTTGACGTGAGATCTTCGAAGACGAAACTCAAACTTCGGATTTGTTTCCCCTTCTGAACATCTTGCCATGTCGATGATGATGGGATAGGTGCATCACGCTCTACAGAAGTTTGTAAATTCAAGTTGTTTTCCTCCTGTTTTATTCTTATTTTGTACTGTTTGCTTTCCTTTGCGCTGAGAAGTGATTGTGACACCCTGACATTCATTGTCAGATGGACATTGTTTGCCAGACACGTCAACTGAAGACGAAGTTCCACTAGTAGTAGTATCTTTATCACCACGTGCTAAAACTTTAGATTCACATATAAAACTGCTGTCTGAATCACTAATATCGGAATCACTATTGTTTAAAACAGTTATAAACAATAATCTAGCTTGATCTCAAGTCATACTACGTGGACGCATTGTGGAAAACCAAAATAAACAACTTTAAAAACTGAAAATACACGAAAATCCAATGTTAACGAATGTTTGACGACACAATCATGACGTAGCTATCTTTCTGCTGTGCGACTTTTCAGTGTACTGTAACTTAAAATTCCGAAATGGAGCAGAAATGAATCAAATAAACCACTGATCATTTTGTGGCGATAAAAGTACCAATTGCCACCACAGCGGATCCAATGTGGCACCAGATGGGCCCTTGGTAGCAAAAGAGTTAATAAGCTGGCGACAATTATGGAGCGGGTGATTATGACGTCATCACCTTTTACAACTACAAAAGACAGATATTTCAGCACCATTATTACATAGCATACATTACAAAATAGCTTTATAGTACATAGCAATACGATTTACAAATACTTAGTGAAACAACAAGCACCCTCGCTAGTCTACTATTCCTGCTATTACTACTACAAACTCCGCCACCACCACCACCACTTCTACTATCACCTCTACTACTATTGCTACTACTATTACAAATATTATTACTACTTGTATTACTGATCCATACCATCGGAGATGACAATATGTGGCGAGATGTTATTGCCCATGCCAGGCAACCTATCTCTTGATAATGATGACTAATGTTACTACGAAAAACTCTAGACAATATCGATAAATGCAGTATAACCTACCCACCCGATCAGCGACATCCTACCCACAGTAGACAGTTCGATACCTCATGACTGAGACACCCCAACCTCTAGACCTAACAAATATAGCACCTCAACACCACTAGCCATATCTGCGCAGCCCGACCCCTATAACACCCCACCACGACCACCACTATGCCTCTTCTCACTTCATTGTTTGTCTCCTTCCTATACTCTATCGACCCGCCTATCACACAAATACATCCCAGTAGTATACTTTATGTATCATAGGTACACGAAGCCGACCACAAAAACAGTGAGTAATAGTTGTTGTAGTATAGGTATTAGTAGTTGTAACAGTAGTAACACAGATTCGAATCACTTTACCCACCACCACTACACGTACTTTCCCCTAAAATATCCTCACTCGACCACCTCTTCTACGCAACAATTGAATAAATGTATAACTAAAACTTACATCTCAGTATTTGTCTTTGTTCATGTCTGCGTGTACACCCCCCCCCACCCTGCCTCCGTGCGACCACTGAATCACTTCTTCACGCCACCGTCTGCCCACTTAATGACTTCTGCATACGATGACGTAGGGACCAGCCAACCTATGATACTGGTAGTTGTTGTGGTAGTGGCGGTATTAGTACAAGTTGTAGACGTGTGTGTGTGTGTGTGTGTGTGTGTGTGTGTGTGTATGTGTATGTGTGTGTGTGTGTGTGTGTGATGTCTCTGTACAATTATGTATGTGTATTTGTTCTTGTCTGTACGTGTGATGTCACTATTCATGTCTGTACAAATGTGTGATGTCTAAGTACCTTTGTTTATGTGTTTGCGTGTATGTGTGTTTTCGTGTCTGTTTGTTCGTCTGTGCGTTCGTGTGTTTGCCTATGCGTTTGCGTGTCTGTTCGTTTGTACGTTTGTTTATGACTTTGCGTGTCTGTGTTTGCGTGTCTGTGTGTTTGCGTGTCTGTGTGTTTTTTTATGCGTTTGCGTGTCTGTGTTTTTGCTTTTCTGTTTGTTCGTCTGTATGTGTGTGTGTCTCTCTCTATATGTGTCTCTCGCTCTTGTCTCTATATGTGTGTGTGTGTGTATTTGTCACTGTTCATGTCTGTACAAATGTGTGATGTCTAAGTACCTGTGTTTATGTGTCTGTGTGTTTGCGTGTCTGTTTGTTAGTATGTGCGTTCGTGTGTTTGTTTATGCGTTTACGTGTCTGTTCGATTGTACGTTTGTTTATGCGTTTGCGTGTCTGTGTGTGTGGTTGTGTGTGTATTTGTCACTGTTCATGTCTGTATGTGTGTTTGTTTATGCGCGTGTTCGTCTGTCTGTTCGTTTGTAAGTTTGTTTATGCATTTGCGTGTCTGTGTGTTATCGTGTCTGTGTGTGTGCGCGCGTTTGTGTATTTGTTCATGCATGTATGGATCTTTGTTCATTTCTGTACGTGTGGTTGTGTGTTCATGTCTGTATGTGTGTATCAATCATACCAACTGCATTCAATACTATCAGCTATCTTAACTTTTTAAGGTTTTCATTTGTAACCCGTATGATGATAGTTAAAACGCCACTACGACACTCTATAGACCACTAATAACCCCCACCCACCCTTTCTCAACGAATTTCACTAAGCCATACCAACTACATTCATTAATAACGATCACATTATATTTTTAAGGTTTTAATTTGTAACCCACATGATGATAGTGAATACGCCACTACGACCTCTACAGACCACTAATTATCGCTACCCACCCCCGCGCTCCCCACCTCATACGCGGTCTTTTTATGTTCATTTTTATTTATTTTTATTTTTATTAATTTTTATTTTCTATTTTTATTTGTTTGTTTGTTTGGTTTTTGTTTTGTTGTTGTTTTTTTTTAAAACTTTTTTAAGGTTTTCATTTAATATATTCACCCAAAAAATAAAATTCCCCAATATTTTTTTTCACGCACCAATATTTCCCAACTTCCCACTGTAGCATGATGGATCAGACCCCACATTCCCAGCCCGACACATTCATAAAAATACTTTCGATTTGAGCGGCGTTTCCAGATAGAAGGGCGATTCTTGGAATAGTAAGTTCCAGAACGAGTTGGGGGAGGGCAGCGGTATATGCGCCTGTCTTTTCCATTGGCTAGTACGTGGCAGCCCACGCTAATCACTAGGCCACATTTGAAAATATAGCAGTTAGACGCGGGATTCCAAACGGAGCGGTCGCTAGTGTGATGTGATGACCCAACAATGCCCTTAAAGATTCGATAATATATTGTCCTCTGGACAACAGGTACTACTTTAAAACATACTTTAATGTTGTAGTTATGCCTAGTGAACGAAAAAGAAGAATATAAGAGTATTTTATGAATAAAATGTGAAAGTGGAAAACCTAACTTCTGTGCGCCAGTATTCTGAATACTGCAACTTCAACCTGTCAGGTCTTTCACGCTGTAATACTCCAAGTGCATATCATTCCTCTGTTGTGAATGGGTGCGTATGCTTGATGAATGTAAATTACACTCAATGCCAATTCACAAACCCTTGTGATTCCTAAATGCCTATCATGACTCATTCGTAATCAACTGTACATTGCTCTTAGTGAGTTGACATTTGGCAGTCTGGATTGGAATGAGTGATGAAACATGTACAAGTTCTTTTGTAAATGCTGAGAATGTTGGAGTGAGTTGGTGATTTAATAAATAGCCTCTCACATCTAGTGGAAGGAAAGATGCTTCAATATCCATATGTAAACAGGTTGTGTATGGCACGACAGAATTGCTAAGTTCATGTGATGCCTGGTGGCTATATGCTCAAGAGAATTAATACAATTTCTCTGTGAAGTATTACACTGTTACCTCTACTTTTGGTTGGTTCATATAAACTAGTTCTTAAGAGAACCATAGGTGTGTGAACCTGTGTCTTAGTCGGCTGAATATAATGTATGGCTCATGCAAATTTACAAGGACTAAACATGTTTTTCCCATATGTGCTTTGGTGCATATGTGAACAATTGCTCATGCAATTGAGCTTCTGTTACCGACTGTAGTAGACATGAAAATTACTCAGTGGGGAAAGAACACATGATGATGATGATAGTATGATGTACTTGTGAGCCAAGTCTGATTCACAATGCCTTGCTCATGCTGCTTGCCTTAAAATGCTTGTAATTGTGTAAGCTACCCCTGTCTCAGGATGACTTGTGATTACCACAGATGGAGGTGAATAATAAACCATATCACCCAAAGTACATCCCAGTGAACTACACTTCATCATCAACCAGGAGAGGTGTGTTTGGTCAACATCCTCCCTGAACATCCCCATCTCCAATTTGTGTATGTTGATGTATGATAACATTATCTTTAACACATGTGAAGAGATGTTGTGCCATTTTGTATATCTTCAGAGAACAAAAAGGATGGTGGAGAGCCTTCCATATATCATCTGGGACAACTAAACAGAAGTCCTAGATCCAGAAGTGACTCCCTATCAAAATGCAGGAAAATCAAAGAAGAATTTTCTTTCAGCTCTCAACAGCTGAATGCACAAATGGGAGCATAACACAATCTGAAGCACTATAATAGTGGTGAGCTGGACAGTGATCTTTGATTCAATCAAATGTCAACTGAGAATAACATCAAGTCTTTTGGTATGAACTACATTCATAGAAAACGGGTGAAGTAACTTGCAGTGTTTGTTTATCTAAGACTCAACTTAGAAAATATCCAGCATGGTGCTCACACAGTGTTTAAGAATGAAGACTTGAAGAGTAGTTGAGATTAGACTGACTGAGGGGCTGCAATATATTGGATGTTGTTCCTATCTCTGGGTTTCTTCAGCAAGTCATGTTCTACATGTACCGAGAATACATCTCCCAGTGTCAGGAGAGTGCTATCCTCAACTTTTGAAGTATCCCAGTATCAGCATTCACAGATAGCCTGATCAACCGTGAGATGCAGTACCGTATCATCATACCAAATCTTGTCTTCCAGAGGAATGAGTCTGCCATGGAACTTGTGGGAAATCTGCTAACTGGAGCTTGTCCAACATCAATGCTGATGATAAAAGGATTCAACAGACCCAGAACAGTAGTTCCTCCCTTAAGTTTTTCCATGATAGGATTTCATAACCTTCCCCAGAGACAGAAAGTGATGATAGATACGGAACTCAGTGTGTAGTTAGAGATTAGAGAGGAGGAGAGAGTTTATTGATAAGCTGGAGGAGTGTGTAGGAGTGTTGTATCATGTTTATCTTCATGCATGTTCGGCATATCTATACCTTATGCAGGTAATTATTGAAGTGTTGACATGACAGAGGGATGAACCATGGATCATCACTCGACTCACCATCAGCTCAATAAACAGTATTATTGAACCAGTGTTTTAAGTACATGTCCCAGTGAATTTCTTGTACAGTTGCTGTCAAGTTTTGTCTCTGGTGACTGTCTTACGTGCTGTGGTTGATTATACATATTGTGAAAAGTCTTGTATAGATGTTGTCAAGTATCTCATGATGTATGTCTTGTACAATTGTGGTGTAAACAATTCTATGTAAATGTATGTCCCACTCTTGTCAAGAACCTGTCATGTAGATGTCTTGTTCAACAGATGTTATGTACAGTTATTGTTGAGTTGTCTACAAGAATTGAATCCTACAGCCCAAAAGTCAAATTGGGAAAACTGATATAGGTCACACTGACAAAATTAAATAAAGAAGATCTAATGTGACGGACGAATAGCACACTGACAACACTATAATGAGTGAGATGGATCCTCAGTTGTACAGGCGCTAATAGTTCAGATCATCTCTGGCCTTGAGTGAACTATGTTCTTCTTATATAAATTTATGTGTATATACATAGTAGTCTCACAGTGGGGGTTGAGCCAAAGAAAATGGTTCTCCAAAAAGGCTTTTGTGGGAATGATTAACTCATTTAAGAGACCTCTAGACAAAACGTGCTAAATCATATCCTTTATCTTGTTATTTATTATTCAAGATATATCTCCAGAGAACACTACTAACTAGGTCCTCTGTCATCAATCAAACATGTCACATCCACCCAAAAAAACATTTAAAAAAAATACATTTCCCCGATTCGAACCACAGCCCCCCCCCCCCCCCCCCAGGTTGCCCCCTTCCCAGAAAAGTAGCAAGCAGTGCCCATACATCACTACTATTATGCTTCAAAAAGGCATAATAACTACAGCCCATGCCGTGGTGAATGTGACTGATAAATATTCGTCCACAGTGGATGCATGTGAACACATGTCATTTCCACCATCATGCACCATCTTACGTCTCACACGCTCGGTGTGTGACTTATCTGTAATCATTTTCTCCTTTGTCTTTATTCCATTTATGATATTTGCCCTCCATGCAGCACGTTCAGTGGCGACTTGCTCCCAATGTGCATTCCCAATGCATGTATCAATCATGTCCCGCTTACACACATCGTTGTATCGTAGTAGAGGCCAACCCTCTTACCAAATCTCTTACTCATCTGTACATAACCCCCCCCCCCCCCAAAAAAAAAAATGTCCTTTTGGTATTCTACCATCATCCATCCCCCTAACGTGTCCTATCCATCTAAGTCTACGAAGTCTGAGCATGAAATAAATTGTCACACAACATGATCTTTCCAATACTTCAGTATTTGTGATTTTGTCTTGCCACTTAATGCCAAGTATTCTTCGCAGACACCGCATATGAAAGCTGTTTAAACGTTTCTCTTGTTGTGAGTAAGTTGTCCAGGCTTCAATGCAATGAAGAAGAGTACTACGAACACTGGCTTGATAGACAAGGGCTTTTGTTTTGGCAGTAAGCTTCTGTTCTCCAATACTCTTTTTGTTAACCTGTTCATTGTTGTTGCTGCCTTACCAATCCTGATGTTGATTTCGTGATCTAGGGATAATTTGCTATTACCTCTGATCCTAGATATGTAAAATGGTCTACTATCTCTAATTCCGCGTCGTAAATAAAGATTGATGGCACCCAGTGTGCACATTGTTATATAATCTGTGCGTTCTTTTTACTAGTTTTTAAACCAAAATCAGAACAAGTATTGGAGAATGCAGACAGTAGACGTAATTCTTCCTCAGAGTGGGTCGTAATTGCAGCATTATCTGCAAAAAGCAACTCTCTGATCAGTACCCTCCTAATTTTGGTCTTGGACTTCTTCAATCTCTGAGCATTGTAGAGGCCGCCATCTGAGCGTGAGTGAATGTATATACCACTATCCTGATCACGAA
Source organism: Cepaea nemoralis (assembly GCA_014155875.1). NCBI lineage: Eukaryota > Metazoa > Mollusca > Gastropoda > Stylommatophora > Helicidae > Cepaea > Cepaea nemoralis. The sequence continues at coordinate 60,566 of JACEFZ010023135.1, read as the reverse complement.
AGGCATATTTCAGTAAGAGTGAAAAGTATATTCCAAAGAGGGTCCTCTCGCTTTGATTCCGAGACCGGTTAAGACCAAGGATGGAGTTATACCTCTCCATAGCACAAATCCTTGGCTAAAATATATTGACCATATGTTGCCCATGCAGCATGATCCCTCTCTCGGCCTATCTAGTTCACTCCAGAGGAAAGATAACAGCAATACATCTGGAACAAGACAAACTGCAGACGCTGCCGGATCAGCAAAGCAATGCTCTAACTGTCCGTCTGTCAGAGCTTCGATCCTAGACCAGCTGCCAACCAAGGCTTAGGGCCTGGTCTGCCCTGCCATGACATTTTGTCTTTAGGTTGCATTTCCTCGCACCAGGATTAGGCTTGTACCCTCCCAATTGCGTTTTTCCGTCCGAAGCCGATGGCACAATTTGGAGTGCCGGGTTTGGTAAGCGCCGCCCAGCATTCGGTGTTAACAGAAAGCAGGTAGTTCCGTCTGCTGTCATTACGGTAGCTCAGTCATATCTGACTAAGACCTGACTCAGAAAGAAACAATTATAGTTGTAAATATTAATGCATAAACATTAAATCTCATAAACATATTTTTAAAACATGATTTCAGCGGACATTATTTTGTGTGTGTGTTAAGTTTAGTCGACGGATCAACATCACGGCACACGGGTGTAACCCATAAATGCTCCGTACTACTCCTAACTCAAGCCTGAGACCGGAGAATCTAAGCTCAGTGCACGAATTCCGTAGCACCGACGAGGGTCCTGAAATACTGTGGTAGAATTTTAACTCGAAAATTTGTCCGGGCAACAAGCAACTGCCAAGGGAATTTTTTACGTGCACAACAATACACACGGGCGTCCGGTCTCACTACCCAGAGACCAAGGTCAATTTTGTTACTAGAAGACCATGTGAAAACATCCCGGCCCTCACCTGGGCTTGAATCCGGGACCTCCAGCACTGGAGGCGGACACCATACCTCGAGACTACTCAGTCCCCCTCAGCCGACATTATTAGAGATGATTTGCTGAACTTATTTATGTGTTTAAGTAAACTGTGTTCTATATTCATTCCACAGATGAAAAGTAGGATGTATTGGGGAGGTATGTATTTTTACCACATGTCTTAGGTTCAATGTAATGTTTGATTGGTAGTTTTATTTTAGAGGATTAAATTCGGTGAACCCGAATACCCAATATACGCGCCATGCAATTTATTACAATAGTTCGTCATAATCGTAGAGGTGAGTATAGTCAAAAGGATAACAGCGCTCACTCTTAAATTTTCGGAGCGCTAAAAGTGGGATAGCGGGTTCAACCAGACACCGTTCCGTTGCAATACAATGTTGAATTCACGTCTTCGAATTTGGGACGAAAATAAAAGTGCCTCAGAGGTTGGAGTGGGTTCGCCTGATGGCTAGGGGCACTGGTAATAAGGAAAGCTAATCCACATGCAAACATTTGCTTAGTGCACTTTCTAGTAGAAGTAACAGCACACGTATGGACTACGCTCGAGTTCAAGAATCATAATCGTCATCATGTGTGCTGCAAATGGCGAGAACGTTTACATGTGCAGAGATGTTGGTCTAAGTTGACGATATTCCTTTATCTCACTAAGGAACATTTCTCTCCGTTTGTCCCTGCCTCGCATGCTGCTGGTCTTTGCAGTGGTCACGATATTCTCCAAAGCTTCTCTTCTTATTACTAGAAGCTTCATAAGCCTCGTCAAGAAAATTGTTACTCCGATCACCCAAGGTATTCAATTCATTCCTCTCAGAAACAGCATGTCCGCTGGCTCCAAGCTCTTCCTAGTCCATTATTGGCATGTCAATCTTCACAAGCGTACAGCAAAGGAGGTTTCATATAACATTTTAGTACTATTTTTCTGCAATTCAATGAAGTAATATTATGGCACAAAGAAGTTGTTTCAATGTGCACACATTTCGAAACATGGATAAGGACTACTGAAAATGTATTCACTACTCTAAAGCTACATGATCCGCAAAAAAATTACTCATACCTAATCGTCTTCTTCTTCTTCTTCTTCTTCTTCTTCTTTTTCTTCTTCTTCTTCTTCTTCTTCTTCTTCTTCTTCTTCTTCTTCTTCTTCTTCGACACTAGCCGACACTAGCCATAACTGGATCACCGCTCGAACTCCGCATGGGCACGTTACCTATAGTTAATGTGACTGAACATAAAACACTAGGGCTTTTAATAGACAGCCATTTGAACTGGAGCTCTCATGTTCACGCTCTTACCAAGAAAATAGCACAAAAAGTTTACCAACTTGCTAAAATTCAGCACTTCCTGGACGAAAGCACACCTATATCCAATCACATCTCGATTACTGTTCCATAGTTTGGGATGGTTGCCCTAAATCTAATTTAAAACGACTATGTTCTCTACAAAACCGCGCTATTCGTCTGGTTTCTGACATAAAGCACGTTGAAAGTAATAATTTGTACAGTCATCTAACACTTCTACCACCACAAAAGCGCTTCCTTTTCAACAAAGCCAAATTAGTGAATAAAATTATATCTCAAAATACCCCAGAGTATCTTCTGCCGCTGATTCAATCTAATGCAATGAACAGCAAGCGCCTAAATTTGTTACATGTCTCAAAGCCTAGATTGGACCTATACAAAACATGTTTCGCCTATTCTGGTGCTCACTTATGGAATGATCTGCCTCCAGATCTGAAAACTCCAATGAGTCCCTACATATTTAACCGAAAACTATTTCAATACTTAATCCATACCGACTATATGCCACCATAATTCATTTACTGGTATAATTCAAAACAATGTTTTCCCGTAGTGAATTTGAATAACGAAGACACAAACAATAGATTGCACGATTTATTGCCTGGCATATTTCGCTGCATCTCGTCAGGTACATACTGCAGAACTCACACAACTTACGTGAAATTAACTAGATAAATCCTTCAAGTTGAAATATACACAATTTCGCACAGTAATGTCGATTGTCTACCACGGTAATTTTAAGCTGACTAACATGTCTTTCTGTTTACACAATTCTGGCTTGCGTTGATAGATCATAATTGCTTCTGCAAATTTTAACAAGCGAGTATTCTGTGTTCTAAACAACACGCGAAATGCAGTCTCTCTGGACACAACATGGCGACTGGCAACAATGTGCTTGCCGATTGAAGACGCCGGGAGCTTCCGGTGTGTCGGCTCCTCGTGGCTATCATCTCCTGTGTGTTGTATCTTGTTGACCCATTGAGGTATGTGTTCTAACACCCGTTTGTTAAGCTGTCTCTCCGTTCGGCCAATGTAAACGGCCTGGCATCTACATGTGAATTGGTAAATACAATTGTTTGTGGCGTACAGAGGAACAGGCTCTTTGACTGTTGGTGTAGGAATGGGTACGGTTTTACATCTAATGACTGGAGTTGCCGCACAGAATGTTTGACCTACTGCTGTAGTAAGCCGGTCTTGTAGACGTTGCATTACGTCATCCCCTCGAAAGGTTAGCTGGATGAATACCTTGAGTTTAGGGACTGTAGTTACGTCTGCTTTGGGTTTGGGCTGTTGGCAATGGCGCTTTATAAATCCTGTGGAGTACCCATTCAGGTTTAAGACATTCTTCAGAGTTTCAAATTCCTCTGTCAGTGTGTCCTGGGTGCATATCTTTCTAGCACGGTCAAACAAGGTCCGTACTAAGCCCCGTTTGTACTGGACAGGTGTGAAGCTCTGAAAATTTAGGTATTGGCCAGTCCATGTTTCTTTGCGATACACCGATCTTTGAATTGTGCCGTCTGCTCTACGTCTCATTAGAATATCTAGGAACGGTAACGCTTCGTTGTGTTCGTGTTCCATAGATAGAGAGATGTTTTTATGCGTCTTGTTCATTGTGGCCTGAAACGATGTTGCTTGTAGCTCGTCTGTGGTGATGATTAGTATATCGTCCACATAACGCCGGTAAAAGGCCAAGTTGTTGATGTCTGAGGATCTCTTTTCTTCTAAGTGTGCCATGAAGATGTCCGCTAGAATAGGACCAAGAGGACTCCCCATGGCCACTCCGTCAATTTGGCGGTATGACTTAGTTTGAAAATTGAATAGGATGTTGGCGGTACATAGTAGTAGTAGCCTCTCCAGAATAGGTGTTGGTATGCCTAATTTTAGTTGTTTGTCTTCAATGCGTTCCCTTATTATTTTCACTGTCTCCTCTAATGGAACGTTAGTGAATAGGGAGGCTATATCCATGGATGCCATGTGTTTGTTATTTATGTCCATAGTATCCAATAATTCCACCAGTTGGAATGTATCTCTGAGTATTTTTGGATCGAAGGACTGTCGTACTGGTTTTAACATTTCGGCTAACCATCTCGCCATTCGGTGTTGTGCAGAGTTAACCATGGACAGGATAGGTCTTAGCGGGATGCCGGGCTTGTGAAGTTTGGGTAGACCGTACATCTGAGGAGTGTGCGAGCCGCGTGGTGTGAGCGTTTTTGCAGTGGCCTCACTGATGAGTCCCGCATTCACAAGTGACTGGATCTCTTTCCTCATTATAGCATCCAGGTCCTCCGACTTGTTTACTTTTTGATCTATCCTGAATTTGGATTCGTCTGACAATATTACATCCATTTTTCTCTGGTAATCTGACATGTCCATCAGTACTGTACCGCTCCCTTTGTCAGGTTTCAGTATGACGAGGGTTTTGTTAGCCTTTAACGCTTTTAAGGCAGTAAGGTGTTCGTTGGTCAGCGGACACGTCTGTTTAGAGGGTGTTGTGCGATACTGGTGTTCTAAATCTACCAGTTTGGCCTTCAGCCACCCGACCGAATCAGCAGAGGTAGGTGATAACTTGGAGACTTGATCAAACAACATTTCAAACTGTGCTTGCGACTCAACACGATTGATGTGTTTAGGCTTTATGCATAATTTTTAATCTATGGAACACGAACACAACGAAGCGTTACCGTTCCTAGATATTCTAATGAGACGTAGAGCAGACGGCACAATTCAAAGATCGGTGTATCGCAAAGAAACATGGACTGGCCAATACCTAAATTTTCAGAGCTTCACACCTGTCCAGTACAAACGGGGCTTAGTACGGACCTTGTTTGACCGTGCTAGAAAGATATGCACCCAGGACACACTGACAGAGGAATTTGAAACTCTGAAGAATGTCTTAAACCTGAATGGGTACTCCACAGGATTTATAAAGCGCCATTGCCAACAGCCCAAACCCAAAGCAGACGTAACTACAGTCCCTAAACTCAAGGTATTCATCCAGCTAACCTTTCGAGGGGATGACGTAATGCAACGTCTACAAGACCGGCTTACTACAGCAGTAGGTCAAACATTCTGTGCGGCAACTCCAGTCATTAGATGTAAAACCGTACCCATTCCTACACCAACAGTCAAAGAGCCTGTTCCTCTGTACGCCACAAACAATTGTATTTACCAATTCACATGTAGATGCCAGGCCGTTTACATTGGCCGAACGGAGAGACAGCTTAACAAACGGGTGTTAGAACACATACCTCAATGGGTCAACAAGATACAACACACAGGAGATGATAGCCACGAGGAGCCGACACACCGGAAGCTCCCGGCGTCTTCAATCGGCAAGCACATTGTTGCCAGTCGCCATGTTGTGTCCAGAGAGACTGCATTTCGCGTGTTGTTTAGAACACAGAATACTCGCTTGTTAAAATTTGCAGAAGCAATTATGATCTATCAACGCAAGCCAGAATTGTGTAAACAGAAAGACATGTTAGTCAGCTTAAAATTACCGTGGTAGACAATCGACATTACTGTGCGAAATTGTGTATATTTCAACTTGAAGGATTTATCTAGTTAATTTCACGTAAGTTGTGTGAGTTCTGCAGTATGTACCTGACGAGATGCAGCGAAATATGCCAGGCAATAAATCGTGCAATCTATTGTTTGTGTCTTCGTTATTCAAATACTGGTATAATTGTTCAGTATAATTGTTCATCATAATTGTTTAACTATAATTGTTCACTATATATGTGTGTGCGTGTGGGAGCGAGAGAGAGAGAGAGAGAGAGAGAGAGAGAGAGAGAGAGAGAGAGAGAGAGAGAGAGAGAGAGAGAGAAAGTGGGTGTCAGTGAGAGGGAGAGAGTGAATGCGTGTGTGCGCACGTGCATGCGTGTGTGTGGAGAGAGTGATTGAGCGAGAAATGGTGGGGGAATGTGTCAGTGCATGCATTCGTACGTGTATGTGTGAGAGTGAGTGAGGGAGTGTATGCGTGCGTGCATGCATTCATGTGTATGTGTATGTGTGAGAGAGTGTGATTGAGAGAGTGAGTGTGTGTGTGAAGGATTGTGTGTTAGAGAGTGAGACAGTGGGAGAGTTGATGTGTTAGTGTGTGTGTGTGAGCGCGCGCATGCGTGTGAGTGTGTGTATATGAAAGAATACAGAGAGAGAGAGAGAGAGAGAGAGAGAGAGAGAGAGAGAGAGAGAGAGAGAGCTGAGCAGATGCATGTCATGTAACACGCATGTTATGTAACACGCGAATCCATATGTTTGTGTATTCTCATCTGTCATATTATCAGTTAAATACCATTTGATTTTATCATGCATAATATAAACTCATGTTCATTACTGTAGTTTGAGTGAGTGAGTCAGTGAGTGTGAATGAGAGACAGAACGAGTGAGCGTGAGAGTGAATGAGTGAGCGGGAGAGTGAATGAGTGAGCGGGAGAGTGAATGAGTGAACGGGAAAGTGAATGAGTGAGCGGGAGAGTGAATGAGTGAGCGTGAGAGTGAATGATCGGGAGAGTGAATGCGTGAGAGTGAATGAATGAGCGGAAGAGTGAATGTGTGAGCGTGAGAGTGAATGTGTGTGTGTGTGTGGGTGTGTGTGAGAGAGAGAAAGAGAGAGAGAGAGAGAGAGAGAGAGAGAGAGAGAGAGAGAGAGAGAGAGAGAGAGAGAGAGAGAGAGAGAGAGAGAGAGAGAGATCATCACTATTTTTACGTCACATACATTTTATGTACACATTTTTCTCCATGTTTAACATTTTTATGAGACTGCTCATGACAAGTGTCAGTGTATGTGTGTGAGTAAAGTGTGGGAGTTTGTTCATACTAGTTTCAATACTAACGTGAGACATTTTGTATGTGTCTAGATGTGAGGAAGTGTGAGTGTATGTGGAGGATGTGTGTGTGGGTGGGGGGGTGTGTGGGTGGGGGTATGCATTTGGATGGGTTGGGGTGTGTGGGTTTTTGGTGGGTAGTGGTATTTGTGGGTGTTGGTGGGATGTGTGGATGGATGTGTGAGGGTGAAAGTACGGGTGTTGGAATGGGTGTGGGGGATGTGTGTATGGGTGGAGGATATGTGTATGGGACGGATGCAGGGGATGTGTGTTTATGTGGGTGGAGATGTGTGGATGGTTTGAGGAAGTATGTGTGGGAGGCGGGGTTGTGTGGGTAGGGGATTGTGTTGGGTGGATTTGGGATGGAAGGGCGGGTGGGGAGAAGTGTATGGTGTGTGGGTTTGAGATATGTGTGCGGTGTGTTGGTGGGGGATGTGTGAATGATGTGTGGGTGGAGGGTATGTTTGTGGTGGTATGGGTGGAGGATAGTGTGTGGTGTGGGGGATGTGTGTGATGGGTGTGGGGAATGTGCGTATGGGTGGGGTATATGTGTGGGTGAGCAGGGGATTGTGGTGGTTGGGGGAAGTATGTGGGGGAGTGTGGGTGGGAGATGTGTGTATGTGGATGGGGAATGTGTGGGTGGGAGTGTGTGAGTGGCTTAGGGATGTGTAGGTGGGTGAGGGAGTTGTATGTGTCGGGGTGGGATGTGTGAGTGGGTGGAGGATGTGTGTGGGGGTAGGGGTACTGTGATCGAGAGATGTTTGGTTGGGAGTGGGTTGGTGGGGGTGTGTGGGTGCGTAGTGGAGGATGTGTGAGTGAGTGTGTGTTGGTGGACGGGTAGGGAATGCGTGTGTGGGTGGGGAGAGGTGTGTGGTGTGTTGGTTGGTGATATTGTGTGGGTGAGGTGTGTGTGTGTATGTGGGGGATTTTTGTGGTGTGTGAGTGGGGTATGTGGGGTGGATAGGTAAGGGTATCTGTGTGGGTGTGGGTGGGAATATTTTGTGGTATCTGGGTGGGGGATATGTGTGTGGTGTGTAAGTGGGGATGTGTTGGTGAGGGATATGTGTGTGTGTGGTGCGTGGGTTGGGAATAGTGCGTGGTAGGGGGTGTATGTGATGTGCGGGTGGGGGATTGTGTGCTGGGGGATTAGGTTAAGGCATGTGTGGGTGGGTGGAAGTTGTATGTGTGGGTGGTGGTGTGTGTGTGAGTGGATTGGGGATGTATGGGTGGTTAGGGAGATGTGTGTGTGGGGGGGGGGGGATAGGGACATGTCAGTTGGTGGGGATGTGTGTGTATGGTTTGGGGATGTGTGAGTGGATGTGCGATGTGTGGGTTGGTGGGGGATTGTGTGTGTGGGTGGGGAATATGTTGTCGATGGAGATGTGGCTGGGGGAAGGGTGGTTTGAGGTGTGGGTGGGGAGAGGATGTGTGGGGTAGAATGTGGATGGGCGTGGGATGTGTGGGTTGGTGGGGGAATGTTTGTGGGTGGCGAGTGTGTTTTGGTTGGGGGATCAGGTGAGGGCAGTGTGTGTGGGTGGGGGATGTGAGGGAGGGGGATGGGTCGGTTGGTGGGGTATGTATGTGTTCCTTGGTGTGCGTGTGTGTCGGTAGGTGGGGGTGTGTATGTGTCCCTTGGTGCGCATGTGTGTGGGTAGGTGGGGGTGTTGTGTGGGTGGGGTGATGTATGGATAGGTGGGAGATGGGCTTCTTACCATGGTAATTAGCCTTGTTTATGTTTACAACATTCATTTCACAATGTTTATTTTTCTTCCTATGCAAATGTATAATGCTCTTGATGAACGAAAGACGAGTGATTGGAAGGGCCGAATGTAAGACGGGCCTGCGCGCCCAATTTGTGACCCTAATAAAGTTGATTTGATTTGATTTGATTTGATTTGATTCTTCTTCTTCTTCTTCTTCTTCTTCTTCTTCTTCTTCTTCTTCTTCTTCTTCTTCTTCTTCTTCGTTGTCTACTTATACAAAAATATGAAGCAGAATTACAAGTCCACATAAATAGTCCAAATGGATGTGGTTTGTCTAAATAACGCGACACCAACTAATCTAGCGATGAGACCGGGGGACCTTGACACGGCTAGTTAGTTAGTCGCGGTTCCAACTTCCCAGCAACGGGTCTCCCCGTTATATTTCGTTCCTGTGCCAGTGAATATCACATAAAATGCTCCTCACTGTCCCATGTGAAAAGTGGAAAAGACAAGAGTCTGACAATCAACAGCCCGCACAGGTACACTGTGCATAATGCTGACGCCAGAATGTCAACACAAAGGTCCTCCACGAAAATATAATTCGGCGTCGATAGAAGCGGCAGTCACTAGACGACCAGCAGCCACACATTTCTGCATAAGGCAAAAGCCGGTCAATTCTACAATATTGCCATCCGCCATTGCTCCGAAGTCTAGATATTTCTAGATGTTGTTTGTTCCGTTCCTAGATGTTTTCTAGTCAGCTATGCCATATTTTCCGAACACACCTCGGACAGATGTAAAAACATTTCACTGCACTGTACACAATGCCAACGCCAGAATGCTAGAATGGCACATGTATCTTAAGAGACGGCATCAGACATAAAGTGGAGTGTCCTTGTGGACCATGAAGCGACCAACTTCCCTGTTCTGTATTGATACCTACGTCCAGCATATCCAAGGCTATAAGAGTCCTCAGGGCATTCAATTATTATTGTGACCAATCTTCGCTCTTGGGGCGCCTTATATCACAGGGACGGTCTAATCCAGCAAGAAGAATCTTCACCCAATTACCATAGTGGACACCGGAGGTGGCGAAATTATGGCGGAGAAAAAGGGCGGCCATAAAAAAAGGGTGCGGAGAGAAACCAATTCAGTTGACACAGTATTGGATGAGGCTGAAAGGAATAAAAAATGTGAAGGTGCAGTATTTTAGACTCCAGGCAGCAGAGGAAACAGAGATGAAGTGGGAAGTTTATAAATGAGGTCGGTGGGAATGTGACATTGGTTAAATTCTGGAGGCTGCACCCGCAGATGAACAGACGATGCCTTGTACACATGGCACTGTTTATGATGATAAGAAACGAACTGTGACAACTGATCAGGACAGTGTTGAGGCTTTTCTTGCTCGATTTCTAAAACAGACTGTCAGAGGTCACAAGGCAGGAAGTCCATGAAGACATGATAAAGGTAGAGTATATTAGCCGCGTACTAAAGAGAGTTAAAGACACAACACCAGGCCCGGATGAAGTTAGGTACTCAAATATGAGGAACATGAATGATGGGGACTTGTAGGAGATAACTCTTTGTTTCAACCTAAGCATGAAAACGGCTGAAATGCCCCAAGGATTGGTTACTCAGCTACCTGGCACTACTTCCAAAGCCAGGTAAGGATCACTAAAGACTTATTGGTTATAGAACTACACCCTGCAACATACCGTGTTCCAAGTCCTCTTAAAGATAGTAGCCCGCATGCTCCAGTTACATTTTGGAAGACGTAATCTGCTTCCAAAAGGGCTCGAAAGTTACCAACCTGGGAAGGACACCTGGGCCAATGCGGCAACTTTTGCATTTGGTGCCTATGAGATCTTCCAGAATGAACAAAAGACAGTGACAGTAGCACTTGAACTAGAGGATGCATATAACAGGCTCATTATTATCGGTTGATATACACTCTGTTGGACATGGAGGTCTGCCCTTGGCTTGCCAGATGGGTTGCGGCAGTAAGAGTAAAATTACACTGCCCATGGGTTTCTGGACTTCTGACCCCTGTACTATTAGACTTGGGCTGCCACAGGGATCTGCCATGTCCCCTGTGGTCATCAATGTCTATACCAGCAAAGTCGCCACTAACGAGACACCAGATGTTGGTAGAATTTTGACATTTTCAGATAATGTGCTGGAGAAGTTTTCGGACTCCCGGTTGTATTGTTGCGCACGTAAAAAGTAAAATGAGTAGCCTAACGGCGCTTCCAGGCCAAGATTTTGAGTTAAAATATATCCAAAGTATTTCAGGATCCTCTCCGGCGCTACGGAGTTCGTACACTGAGCTGAGACCTCCAGATGCAGGCTTGAGTTAGGAGTAGAACGGAGCACATATGAGTTACACCCGTGTGCCGCGATGTTGATTCGTCGACTAAACTAAACTTACAGATGACAATAAACAGGGTTGCGGAGTGGTGCAGGAACGCAGGGGCCGTTATAAACCCGGACAAAGCGTCGGTTGTTTGGTACTCCCCGGATAACCGGATCGTGAAGGCAGATGTTCCAAGTATTCTATTGAATGGCTGTCCTCTTAGCAGAGAGAGTGAATTGAAGTATTGGGTATCACCTGTAAGAGGTGTATATCATGTGGAGACTTTGGTAGTGAAGGCTGGTAAGGGACTTAATGCATTGAGGGCAATGGCAACAACCGGGGTAGAGCAGAAGATGCTTTACAGTCTGTTTCAGCTGCTAATAATTTATTTAATTGATTATGGGTTGGGGCTGCTGACAGTGTCCAAGAGTCAGATTGAAACATTTGAGATAATACAGAATGCGGTCATGCGGGTGATCCTGGGGTGCACAAAGGACACACCAATTATATGCATGAGGCACATCCTGCACCCCCCCCCCCTTTCCCAAATATGGCGGCTAGGCATATAATCCTTCAAGCCAAATCGTGCATGAGAGTTGCTGAAGATAGGGATCACTCACTGCAATGAAGCTATGGATATGGTCAAGGGTCATAGACTAAGTCGAGGTAGGTCCTGGATGGCACAGACTGAAATATCTATACGTCAGGTGTGTGATCTAGAGACAATCAATCGTGAATCAGAGTGAGTTAAAGTACCTGAAGACATGTCGGTCTGGCACAATGTAATAGTAACCATGGGTCATTATGCAGAGAATGGTAGCGGGCCGTACAGTTTGAGGTGCATCAACTTTCACAGAGTAAAACACATCAAGGTAACATAGTGATCTACACCGATGGGTCAGTGGTAAGAAAAAGACGTAGTTGCTGGGGTTTCATTGCAAAGGCTAATGGACGATGCTTGAAACAAGGAGGGTCTTATATATGAGACTACGCCCTCTAGCATGAGAATGGAGGTGGAAGCAGTAACAGCTACATTCGGTTAGTTAGAGACGACCACTGCAACACACATTGTATTCATTACGGACTCAAATAGTGTGCTTAGTGAGGTGGAGAAATGAAGGTTTCGTATGGAATGGATTGCCTCTCTTCAGAGGTCACATATTGTGAGAATTGTACGGATTTTTTTCCCCTGGCATACAGGAGTGCGAGGGGAATTAACAGGCCGTTAGACTGGCAGGAAATGCACCTCTTGGTGGTAGATTACCTACGGAAAAGGGAGAGGTGGCCGTGCGCCTGTGGGAACAAGTGGAGAAGGTGGGGGAACAGACAGAGAACCCGTATGTGGAAACAATGAGACTGCTAGGAATCATCAGGGGTGTTAGAAGAATGTCAAAACTGAGACGGAAGACCAGGAGAACTTTCACTCAGATAGCGGTAGCAACGATTAGAAGTAAGTCTTTTCGCTGGCTCTTGGTCGAGGGGTGGGTGTGCGTATTTTAATGTCCTGAGTTCAATAATGTCGGTTCGTAGCTAAACTCAAATCAGTCCAAAGGAAGTATGAAAGAAATATGGCATAGCACTTAACATTAGTAAAACAGAGGTAATGACCATAATGAAAGAAGAAAAAACCTCAAAGATGTTTCCAAAAGAACACCCTATGAAACAAGTAAAGAGCTTCAGGTACTTAGGAAGTAAAATATCATCAAACAACAAATCAGAACGCTAGTTCGAAAATAGATGTAATAAAGCAAACCAACCCATTGGACAAATGACACCAATACTAAAGAACAAACAAGTATCAGTAGATACTAAAAAAATCTCTCTACAATACAATCTTTCTACGAACTCTACGCTACCAATGCCAAACCCGGGCAATGACAGAAATATAGACAAGAAAAATTACAACAACGACACTGATATTCCTGAGAAAAATACGCAATGTGTACAGAAATGAGAAAATGAGAAATGAAGAAATCAGGACTAAAGGGGTGTTTATAGCAGTGCCAGATTTCATTGGAAAACTAGCAAGTTAAATGGTTAGGCATTTAACTAGGCTGCCAACTAACAGTATACCACAACCAGCAATGATATACAGACCAAATGGAACCAAAAGAAGAGACTGACTGTATAGACGATGGATAGAAAGAAGAACAGAGTCCATGGGAATCTCGATATATGAAGCCCCAAAACGGTCGCTCTCTCGCTATTTATGCTTCACTTCGACAACCGCAAGGTACAAGAGGAACAAGATGAGATAAGATGAGTGAGATGAATAATAATAATAATAATAATAATAATAATAATAATAATAATAATAATAACGATGACAATACTCTTAATCATAATGAAATAACGTTAACTTAAAAAAAAAAGTTAGTTGCATATTTTTAACAGGACGTCGCAGTCAACCACAGCATTTTTTGGCTGTTTGTAATATCTTGGCAAGTTTACGTTCAGTAGTTTACCATTGCTCTCTGAACGACCGGCAATTATACCATCTTGTAAAAACCAACTCAAGACGGTCTGATGCCAAATCGTCCGTAGCTGTGTTTTGAACGCAGTATGCGGAATTGCATACTGCGTCCGTAACCTCTTTGCCACAGAGCCGGTTAACTAAATATGTAATAAATAAACCACAACACTCGAAATCCAACGTTTCAAACCTAGTGCTGTTCTCCAGGCACAACACAGGCTAAAGAGACAATTACAGTTGTAAATATTAAAGCATAAAAATGTAAACTTATAAACATAGTTTGTTTATGATTTCTGCCGAAATTGCTAGAAAAGATCTTAAGAGACATGTGTATGCGTCTAAATAAACTGTTTTCCATGTTGATTCTATAGGTGATACCCCGGAAGAAGGTATGCACTTTTATCACATGTCTTAGATTCAACGTAATGTCTGATTGGCAGTTTGATTGTAACGTTCTACATTCGTATCACAAGAATACATAATATATACACGAATCAGTTTATTACAATAGTTATTCATAATCGTATAGGTCAGCACAGCCGATAGGATAAGAGTGTTCATTTTTAAACTTCCAACGCGCTAACAGCGTTTTAGTGGGTTCAAACACTGCATCCGTTCAGATGGATCAAATTCTTGAATTCTCGTCTTTGTCTTTGGACATAAATTACTAGTATTTCAGACGTCTGAGTGGTTTCGTGTGCTGGGGGGACACTGGCAATAGGGAAAGCTAATCCACAAGCAACCCACTCGTTCAGTGCACTCTCTAATAGTAGCAACTACTAGAAGTAGTCGTATCTGTATGGACTATGCTTGAGTTCAAGAATCATAATCGTCATCAAGCGTGCTGCAAATGGCAAAGACGTTCACATCTCCATAGATTTTGGTCTTTGTTGGTGGTATCCAATGCTTCTCTTCCCATTTCTTCTATTTGTATAAGCCTCTTTCGGAAAATTGTTGTCAGTTACTCTGATTTGCATTCATACATTCCTCTCAGAAACATGTCCGCTGCGTTCAAGCTCTTCCTAATTCATTCTTGGCATTTCAAAATTCACTAGCGTACAGCTAGTACGATATACCATTTCAGCACGCTTTTTCTGCAAACCAATGAATTGATATCATTCTTTTTCTTTGCGTTCATCCGGAGTGTTTTTTCAGATGTGATTGCGGTATGTCTAAGTTATGCGCCCTTGGGCCGAAACACATCCGACTTTTAGCGTGCTTTTTTGACCAAGTAGCATTCCTCGGAGACTCTCACTTTTGCGGTACCGTCCACAACCCAGCTGGCCAAGTTGGAACGGTCGAAGACTTAACGGTCATCCCTAAAAGGAAGGCAGGAACAGTCCATGCCATTTTCCGTCATCCAGAGTGGCTTCCATAATTGCAGGGCCGACACATAGCACCTTGGTCCTGGGCTCACCGAGAGAATCGTCACGTCCTGCTCATGGCTGCTTTAATTCCTCACTTCAATATATTGGGCATTTCGTTCGCCCTGGGCAGTTCCCGCACAAACCAGAAGGATCTGCAGACGGTATCCACTCGGCGAGTTTTCGGTTCGGACATGTGCTTGTCGTTGTGCCCGTCAGAGCTGTTCCAGGCACGACGGACATTCGGAAATTACCTAACTAGAGCTGTTCCGAACAAGAGCGGCATTCGGAAACTAGGTAGTCAGAGCTGTTCCTAGCACGAAAGACATTTCACTCGGACGTTTTTTGCGTTGTGCCTGATTTATTTGCACCCGTAGGCCAGCACATCCGACTTCAGCAGGCATTTTTACGGGTTAGCCTTCCCGGGGTTTCGAGGGACGTTAGACTGTTAGTGCTGTGGTGTCGCCCACATCTCAGCTGGTAAAAGTAGAACGGTCATCGACATCACGGTAAACCCTCAAGGGAAGGCAGGGGCAGACCATGGGCATTCCCCGCTATCCAAGGAGGCTTCCATAATTGTAGAGCGGCACATATTTCTCTGAGACTGGGCTCACCCGAGGATTGCCACGTCCTGCTCATGGCTGCTTTAATTCCTCACTTCCATGTGTTGGGCATTTCGCTTGCCACTGGTCGCTCAAGTACACACCAGGAACGGTCAGTCTGCGGGCGACATCCACTAGGTAAGCTTTCGCTTTGGACTTCGGGCCACGCAATGGATTCGCTAGCCGTGCGTTCCATTTCGTGTTATTGAAACGTTTTTCCACCTTTGTCTAGACTCTCTATGAGTTAGATGCAGACAGTTTTCGTAACCAATTTCATTCGACTTTTCTACCTTTTAGTACTCGCTCACGAGGTAGGCTACATGTGCTGCCGGCTCAGCACCTTACCTCCGTGCAGAGGTGAGCGAGAAAAACGCCAGGCCCTCTCATCCGGGGACCCCTCATATCCCCCAGCTGAGAGCCTTCGGACAAGTATCTGGACTGGGCATGTAGCGTGCTCAGAATCTCATCTCCATTTTTCGGTAGGTGGGTATCGGCCAGGCTTTCACATCCGAGCGTTTTATGGCTTAGAGGTGTTCAGCCACAACCCTCGACAGAGAGCCTTATAGTATGTGTCCGGACCAAGAACTTCTGCCTTCGTGCGCCTGATTTAAACTTTGACTGCTATCTTCAGTCTACCTGCAGATCAGCAGGTTGTGTCTCGCTTAGTCTGGCCCCTATCCCATAAGCTGTCCGATATGTAGTTTTTTCATCCATCGACATAGCACATAGGATCAATGGTGCACGCAAGCTCCCCCACCACGGCAAGGTGGAGACACATCTGGGGAGCAATGAACTGATATTATGACAGAAATAATGTTTCTTCACAGGGCACGCAGTTCAAAACATCTGCTAGGAATACTGAAAATGTATTCGCTACTCTAAAGCCGCATGAACCGATGCAACATGAATAAGATCACTGATACTTGACCTTCTTATTTCTTCTTCCTCTTCCTCCTTCTTCTTCTTCTCCTACTGCTCCCCCTCCTCCTTCTTCTTCTCCTTTCTTCTTCTTGCTTATTTTCCTTCGTCATCCTTCTTTCTTCTTAGTTCTACTTAGTCTTCCTTTTGTTTTCTTTCATTTCTTTCTTTCTTTCTTTCTTTCTTTCTTCTTCTTCTTCTTCTTGCGATTACTAAAACTTGTTAGTCATAGCGAAGTTTAGAGAGAACATGACAAACATTTACACATAGATTGGCACCTTGCCGTCTTGACAGACGATAGTTTGTGCTTTAAAAAGGCATAATAACTTTTAACTATGGCGGTAGCGAGTGTGACTGATAAGGCCAATTTGCACTGTAAATGTCCGTTCACAGTGGGTGCATGTGAACACGTGGTCATTTCCACCATCATGCACCATCTTACGTCTCAAACGCTTGGTGTGTGACTTTTCTGCAATAATTTTCTCCTTTGACTTTATTCCATTTCTGATATTTGCCCTCCATGCAACACGTTCAGCGGCGACTTGCTCCCAATGTGCATTATCAATGCCTGTATCAATCATGTCCCGCTTACACACATCTTTGTATCGTAGTAGAGGCCGACCCTGAGATCTCTTACCCATCTGTAATTCACCAAAAAAGATATCCTTTGGTATTCTACCATCATCCATCCTCCTAAGATGTCCTATCCATCTAAGTCTACGAAGACTGAGCATGGAATAAACTGTCACACAACCTGATCTTTCCAATACTTCAGTATTTGTGATTTTGTCTTGCCACTTAATACCAAGAATTCTTCGCAGACACCGCATATGAAAGCTGTTTAAATTGTTCTCTTGGTGTGAGTAAGTTGTCCAGGTTTCACTGCCATAGAGAAGAGTACTAAGGATACAGGCTTGATAGACAAGGACTTTTGTTTTGGCAGTAAGCTTCCTGTTTCTCCCAGACTCTTTTTCTTAACCTGTTCATTGTTGTTGCTGCCTTACCAATCCGGATGTTGATTTCCTGATCTAGGGATAATTTGCTATTTACCACTGATCCTAGATATGTAAAATGGTCTACTATCTCTAGTTCGGCGTCGTCAATAAAGATTGATGGTACCCCATGTGCACCTTGTGACATAATCTGTGTCTTCTTTTTGCTAATTGTTAAACCAAATTCAGAACAAGCATTGGAGAATGCAAATATTAGACATTGCAATTCTTCCTCAGAGTGGGTCGTAACTGCAGCATCATCTGCAAAAAGCAACTCTCTGATCAGTACCCTCCTAATTTTGGTCTTAGCCTTCAATCTCTGAACATTGTAGAGGCCGCCATCTGAGCGTGAGTAAATGTATATACCACCATCTTGATCACGAAATGCATATTTCAGTAGAAGTGAAAAGTATATTCCAAAGAGGGTGGGAGCTAGTACACAACCTTGCTTAACTCCACTCTTGATTTCAAATTCTTCAGAAGTTGCACCATCAAACTTGATTATACCCTTCATGCCTGTGTGGAACGATTCCACAATGGACAGAAGAGTTGGTGGGCAGCCAATCTTCTTTAGTGCCTTGAACAGACCCTCACGACTGACCAAATCAAATGCCTTTGTGAGGTCGATGAAGGCAATAAACAGTGGTTGATTCTGTTCACGGCATTTTTCTTCTTCTTGCGATTACTAAAACTTGTTAGTCATAGCGAAGTTTAGAGAGAACATGACAAACAGATCTAAGGAAACTAATATAATTGGAAACAAAATTACAAACTCATCAACATATGTCAAAAAATTGGTTTCTGCCAACATTCCTAGAGATGATGTCCAGAGACATATGCTTATGATTTCGAAATAAATTGTTCTCTATTTTAATTCTACAGATGCTATTTGGAACAGGTTTACTGGTATGTCACACGTCTTAGCCTCATCATAATGTTTGATTGTAAAGCATTACATCCGTTCCACGGGAGTACATACAATGCACGTGTTCCGGTTAATTAATATGATTTGTCGAAATCGTAGTAGCCAGCACAGCCGAAAGGATATTAGCGCTAACTCTTAAACTTCAGGCGTGCTGATGGCGCGGTAGCGGGTTTAATCCCTACACCGTTCAGTTGGAACGCTCTCATCCTTGACATGAGCATTTAAATTACAAGTTCCTCAGGAGGATGAGTGGATTCAATTGTTGACAGTGCTGACAAATGCAAAGTTAATTCACATGCAAACGTCTGTTCCGTGGACTCTCTGATTATAACATTTAGTAGTTGTAGTAGGTCATGGATTGAATTCAGACAGAGAGACAGATAGTCAGAGAGAGAGGTAACCAGACAGACAAACAGACAGATAGGCAAAAAGCACGCACACACGCACGCACGCAAGCACGCACACAGACACAAATACATACATACATACGTGCGTGCGTGCAGACAGACAGACAGACAGACAGACAGACAGACAGACAGACAGACAGACAGAAAAAGACAAAGACAAATCAAATCAAATCAAATCAACTTTATTAGGGTCACAAATTGGGCGCGCAGGCCCGTCTTACATTCGGCCCTTCCAATCACTCGTCTTTCATTCATCAAGAGCATTATACATTTACATAGGAAGAAAAATAAACATTGTGAAATGAAGACTGTAAACATAAACAAGGCTTATTACCATGTTATGAGGCCCTTCTCCCACTTATCCATACATCACCCCACCCACACACACACCCACCTACCCACACACACGCACACCCAGGGACACATACATACACCACCAACAGACCCATCCCCCTCACGCACATCCCCCACCCACACACACTGCCCTCACCTATTCCCCCAACCAAAACACACTCGCCACCCACAAACATTCCCCCACTAACCCACACATCCCACACCCATCCACATCCTAACCCACACATCCTCTCCCCACCCACACCTCAAACCACCCATCCCCCAGCCACAACTCCATCGACCACATATTCCCCACCCACGCACACAATCCCCCACCAACCCACACATCGCACATCCACTCACACATCCCCAAACCATACACACACATCCCCACCAACTTACATGTCCCTACCCCCCCCCCCACACACACACATCTCCCTAACCACCCATACATCCCCAAACCACTCACACACACCCCACCACCCACACATACAACTTCCACCCACCCACACATGCCTTAACCCAATCCCCCACCCGAACATCACATACACCCCCTACCACGCAATATTCCCAACATCCGCACCACAAACACACACACATATCCCTCACCAACACATCCCCACTTACACACCACACACATATCCCCCACCCAGATACCACACAATATTCCCACCCACACCCACACAGATACCCTTACCCATCCACCCCACATACCCCCACTTACACACCACAAAACACACACATACCTCACCCACACAATATCCCCAACCAACACACCACACACATCTCCCCACCCACACATGCATTCCCTACCCGTCCACCAACACACACTCACTCACGCATACATCCTCCACTACGCACCCACACCCCCACCCACCCCCAACCAAACATCTCTCGATCACAATGCCCATACCCAAACACTTCTCCACCCACTCACACATCCCATCCCGACACATACAACTCCCTCACCGACCTAAATATCCCTAAGCCACTCACACACCCTCACCCACTCATTCCCCATCCACGCACACATTTCCCACCCACACACCCCCACATACTTCCCCCAACCACCAAACATCCCCTACTCACCCCCACATATACCCCACCCATACACACATTCCCCGCACCCATCACACAAATCCTCCAAACCACCCACTATCCTCCACCCACACACATATCCTTACCCATACCACCACAAAGCATACCCTCCACCCACACATCATGCACACATCCCGCACCAACACAGCGCACACATATCTCACACCCACACACTTCTCCCCATCCCGCCCTGGCATCCCCAATCCACCCAACACAATCCCCTACCCACACAACCCCGCCACCCACACATACTTCCTCAAACCATCCACACATCTCCACCCACATAAACACACATCTCCCGCATCCATCCCATACACATATCCTCCACCCATATACACATCCCCCACACCCATTCCCACACCCCTACTTTCACCCCCACACATCCATCCACACATCTTACCAACACCCAAAAATATCACTACCCACCAAAACCCACACACCCGAACCCATCCAAACGCATACCCCCACCCACACATATCCCCACACTCACACACATCCTCCACACACACTCACAACTCCTCACATCTAGACACATACAAAATGTCTCAAGTTAGCATTGAAACTAGTATGAACAAACTCCCACACTTTACTCACACACATACACTGACACTTGTCATGAGCAGTCTCATAAAATTGTTAAACATGGAGAAAAATGTGTACATAAAAAGTATGTGACGTAAAAATAGTGATGCTCCCCTCCCACACACACAAACACACACACACACTCTCTCTCTCTCTCTCTCATTCACTCTCACACTCACTCATTCACTCTCACGCTCACTCATTCACTCTCGCGCTCACTCATTCACTCTCGCGCTCACTCATTCACTCTCGCGCTCACTCATTCACTCTCACTCATTCACTCTCGCGCTCACTTATTCACTCTCACGCTCACTCATTCACTCTCGCGCTCACTCATTCACTCTCATGCTCACTCATTCACTCTCATGCTCACTCATTCACTCTCCCGCTCACTCATTCTGTCTCTCATTCACACTCACTGACACTCTCACTCAAACTACAGTAATGAACATGAGTTTATATTATGCATGATAAAATCAAATGGTATTTAACTGATAATATGACAGATGAGAATACACAAACATATGGATTCACGTGTTACATAACATTCGTGTTACATGACATGTATCTGCTCAGCTCTCTCTCTCTCTCTCTCTCTCTCTCTCTCTCTCTCTCTCTCTCTCTCTCTCTCTCTCTCTCTCTCTCTCTCTCTCTCTGTATTCTTTCATATACACAGACAGAAGGCAGACAGGCATCTAGACAGACAAAAACATTCAGACAGAACACAGACGGACACTTAGACTAGCAGATATAGGAAAAGAAACAGATAGACAGAAAACAGTTGGACATTTAGACAGGCAGGTAGAGAGAAACAGAAACAGACAGACATGATAATGTTGGCAGACATCTAACACTCATGCCTTGCATTCACCCTTGGAGTATTCAAGCACATAATGGAAACGAGTTGTCTAGTTCTTGTCGGAATGGAGGTACAGTCGTCACTGCTCGCCCACATTCTTCCTGCCGTGTGCGAGTGAGCAACTGGAAACACGCGATCGTGTAACAACAGCATCATCAACAATATCTTGGCTTGCCAGATAGTCGGCTGGCGACGCTGGTCCTGCTTCTGTCGTTTTTAATTTAGCGTTTGTTGCATGTTCTTTACAGGACGTAGCTGTCGCGGAAATTCTTGGAGTTGTCGATCGATGAAAGACTTTCGCGCCATTAGTCTACAGGCGGCAGCCATCCCTTGATGTTGGAGACAGACTGTCCTGATGGAAGTCGGCAAGATCTTTTGTTGTGGGGGAAACAGGTCTCCAGATCACAGACCGGCAAGTCTTTTTGAAGTACCGGGACAATCCCCCAGATTAAAGCGGGACAGCTGGCCAGTTGTTTACATCGTGTAAAGTCAGTGTCTAATCAGATTTGTGACGTCATTCAGACACAGTATTAAAACAGTCTGGACAAACAACTTTGGCGGGAGTCGACCAAATGTTGTGAAGCAACAAGGACGTGTGTGATATTCCTGGTTTGATTATGGAGAGAGACTACAGTGTCTTATGTTGATTTACATCGGCGGACATTTATCCATTGTGTGATTTTTTAGTCTCGATTTAAAACAGCAATAAATATATGGTATTTAAGTAAATAGACCCACATTAGATGATTCTTAGGAGACTAGAGTGGTAATGTGCGTTATGATAACGTATTATAAGAGCGTCGGCAGCATTAGGCTATCGCGTTGCTTAAACTAGCTAGTGTGAGATATCAATTAACTCAGTGTGTTAAGAACAATGTAGTGGGATGATATTTAGGGAGATTGAGGATGGTTGGGGGGATGGAGGACATGTAAAGTGGTAAGATCTCCCAGTAGGGTATCTAGTGGATTTCTGCACTTTTCCTTTAGTCGTTCCTTGTCTTAACATGACTCAGACCGATGTGATGAGCTCATCTGCCTTATGACAGAGGTTAGTTCTCTGTTATATATCTGAGTGCGGCCGTCGGCCTACACACACCTAATAAAGGTCGGAATCGGGTTGCTCTCACCAGGTGTGTTCTCTCTTCAACAGGTTCCACTATGTTTTCGAAAAAGCTAGCAGTAAAGTCATAGAAGAAGATTATGGCTCGATCATTGAAGGAAGTTTTTACTCAGCGGGCTTTTGCACTGGGCCCATAATCCAGAGGGTCTGCAAGAACCTGGCCTCTGCTGAGTCATCTAAGAGTGATTCCTCAGTGGTAGTTCTCATTATAGTGGAGTGAAGATACTTACAATACCACCAGTAACAGGAACAATAGTAGTTATATAGAGAACTTGAAAATTAACATTGTGTTTTTCCAATTGGTGAATTCCAGTGAGAAATTAACTACTAACATTTAGTTTCAAATTGACAGTAAACATTATTTTACTGTACAAGTGTTATCAGAGCACAGAAATTTTAGTGGCATACTAGTTACGCTGTGTGTATCAGATTCATGGTCAGTATTGAACTATATCCACTATTGGTAACCATGCATCCGGACTATACAAGAGCCACTGGAGGAAGTCGACATCTGGCCGGAGAGACGCATCATTTGGTGAGGTCCTTCTGTACTTGATCTATGGTGCTGTTGTGTGGCCAGTACTGTGATGAAGCAGACTTTGATCCTGAGCTGTTCGGTCTGATTCTGCCTGTACACTAGATTATATGACAGACATTCTACACATACACTTTGCACATAGCTGACACTTTTCTTTATTAAATTAATTTGTCTAGACGCTAGAGTTGTGTAGCATGTTTTGGAAAAGAATGAGAGGGGCACGGTCCAGTGGTAAGAGAGAAAGAGAGAGAGATGCGCGATCCAAGGACTGACGGGGTGTTGTGGACAGAAATCCAGAAGATCTTCAAGATAATGATATGGGGTTAAAAGAATGTGGGTGTTGATTCCCCTCACCCCAGGGACGACACTTATTACGACAGTAGCAGTCAATCCCAGCCTGCTTTGGCTGTTCGTAATTCATGGACAAGTTTACGTTCAGTACTTTTCCATTGCTGTCTGAACGACCGGCACCCATACCATTTCATTAAAAAACCAACATAGCTATTTTTCGAACGTGGGTATGCGGGATTAAAAACTGCGTCCGAAATTCCTTCGCCAAGAAGCCGTTGTAACAGATTACAAAAGTAAAATACTGCAGCATTATATGGCAATGTACGATGGAGCTAATAGATTCCTATAGAACCTGCAAGAGAGTGAAAGAGAAAGAGAGTGGGGGAGGGTAGAAGGGTGAGAGAGGGCAAAAAAGAATGCGGGGAAGAGAGCGAGTCGGAGATTATGGGAGACAGAAGAGGAGAGGCAGAGAGCAAGAAGGGAGAGAGTCAGAGCATGATATGACAATGGAAAACTAAACTAATAGGTGTATCTAGGTCCTGAGAGAAAGAGGACGATCGAACGAACGATAATCTTTATTTTCAAAGGGTTAAGAATTGGGCACGCAGGTCCGTCTGACATTCTGCCCTTCTTCTGTATTTCCTCTCATACATTCTTTCTTTCAACATCTCTTATGAAGCAATTCTTTGACAACAAAAAAACCAATAAGCATTAAAACGCATGAAAAATAATCAATAATACATGACTCGTTGAGACAATGTTTAACAAGGGCATCATGAATACCCAAGGTGGGTGTAACGTGCCATACATATGGGAATTTTTTTTTTTTTTTTTTTTTTTGGGCTAGTTGTCGTTCGAGATAATTTACCATTATTATTGTCTTTGTTGCTGTTTTTTTTTTTTTTTAAAGCGGGCATGTAGTCTGTCCTGAGGTAGTGTTCAAACAGGTTGCGACTGTATGTATAATGATTGGTGGTGTATGTGATTTCTTGTGGAAGATTGTTCCACAACGAGTGGCAGAGTATGCTAAGCTTGTTTTATATAAGTCTATCCTAGGTTTAGGACATGAAGTATATTTAGTCATTCGCTATGTCTTGCGTTATATTTAAATAATGGCCAAAGGTTTCTTGGGGCATTTTGAAATATATTTTGTGAATTAGTTTAGCCTTATTAAAAAGTAGGCGTTTGTGGAGTGGCAGTAACTGAAGACGTTCATGTAGGTTAGAATTGTCTGTAAGCTTATCACCATTGATTAAACGCACTTCCCTTTTCTGGAGTGAATAATGGCGGTTTGTTATTGATTTGGAGGATCCATCCCAGATTGTGGAGCAATAATCAATATGTGTTTGCATGTGGGAAGTATAGAATATTTTTCTTATGTTTTCGTCAAGGAAATTTTAAATTTTGGCAATGTTGGTATACTTTTGGGGCTATTTGTTTAACTAGAGCATGAACATGGGAATTAAAGGATAGATTTTGATCTATGATAAGACCCAGTGCCATGTGCTCGGTTACACTTTCTATAGGCGTGCTACCAATGTGCAGGAAGAGTTCTTTGCGAGTTTAGAGTGTGAAGTCTTTGCCTGGTTCCTATTATCATAGATTTTGTTTTAGAAATGTTAATTTGCATGCGGTTTGCATGACTCCAGTTACTACACTATTTATTTCCTGTTGCAAGGATAATTCTAGCACATTACGATCGATAGCGTTTGTATATACTGTGCATTCGTCTGCAAATAGATCGCAGGACGATAACAGATATAAAGGAAGATCATTTATAAAAATGGCAAATAACAGAGGGCCAAGAATAGACCCCTGAGGTACTCCAGTATTAATGGTAATTTCTTGGGATAGAGATTTATTGTGTGATACTACTTGTTTTCTGACTAATAAAAATGAGTTTATTAATGTCATTATATTAAAGCTTACTTTCATTGTTTCTAGTTTTTTAATTAGGATAGTATGATCTATCATATCAAATGCTTTTCTAAATTCTATAAACATCGTTTCTCATAGAGTATTGTTGTTAATATTTTGGTGCCAGTTTTGTATCATGTTTGTTAGGGCCGTATGACAGGAATATTTTGGCCGAAATCCTGACTGATTGTCAGCTATTAGTTTGTGGCGAACTAATTGCTCTAGTGTTGTTTTGTGGATGTACTTTTATAGCGGTTTGGATAGTGAGGATAATATGGAAATTGGCCTATAATTACTCATGATACAATTGTCTAATGAACCAGCTTTTAAATGAGGATACACTATAGCGATTTTAAAGGCTGGTGGGAAGTTACCTTTGGTTAGACATTGATTGTATATAAAAGTAAGTGACTCGCAGATCGCCGGTGCAGCATAGCGAAGGATCCGATTACTGATTCCATCTAGTCCTGATGAGTTATTGTTTTTTAGGTAACTGAGATAAGTAAATACTTCAGTGGTCGTCATTAGCTGTATGTTTGTGGGAATATCTCTTCCATGATTCTGGGTGATAGAACCACAGGCTGACAGTAAGTCAGACAAATAGAACAACGCTAGGATGAATTGTCATGGTGGTCAGAGGAAGAAAGACACCGGGAAGAGGTTAAACGGAATAACGAATGAAATCTCGAGGCGGAGGCCACGTGATGAAAAAGATCCAGAAGGAGGTAGGAACAAAGACAGGGGTCGGAGAGCTGGGGATCATTGGGTACGCAACGAAGGACTAGGCAGGGAGCCGAGAACTTAGTCTTCACTGCAGCAATGAAACGTCGAGAGATTTCAACGGCAAGGAAATGAATGGACGCTAGATATCTCAAGCGAGTACCGACTGGCGGAAAAATGCATTACCGCGACCAGGCGGTCAAACACGCCAGTCTACGTCAAGAAGTCCAGCCGTGTAGTGTGCAGGAGTTGACGGACTATAACTGTAAGCGCCTGCGGCCACGTCGAACAGGTCAGGCGTAAGTAGGGATTAGACAGTAGTGTGTGTGTGTGTGTGTGTGTGTGTGTGTGTGTGTGTGTGTGTGTGTGTGTGTGTGTGTGTGTGTGTGTGTGTGTGTGTGTGTGATAGCATATGAACAATTATCCTGGATAGCAGGCCGTATTACGTTGAGTGTGTAAAGATACAATATGTAAATTGAACATTGATTGTGTAATAGCAGGTAATACATGATGCCATTCATTAACGTAGAGGCAACGAGTTGTGTTCACTGTGTGTCAGCGTACGTTATACAATAATTGTCAACGTATAATTGTCAACGTAGCAGCATCCTAATACCACTAGTACACGTCGGCGAGCGTTCGTTGGGAGTCTCCATAGCATTTGCTCTCACAGAATGATGATAATAAAGATATGTCATAAGGCACATCTGGTATTGCAGCCTTCAGTTGGTGTATGTCGGACTGAAAGAAACTAATGAATTGATCACATGTAACCTGATTTGATGGTAACGATTGTGATGATTTGTGTTTGTTTGTCAAGGTATTAATTGCTTTTCATATATCTTTAGTGTTGGTTTTATATACTATTAAGTTCTTAAAATAGTTTTTTCTTTTCCTTTCAAATAACATATTGAACTTTGTTTCTCAGACTACGATACAGAGTTAGATCTCTATTTTTATGTGCTCTGTCCCGGTCTCTCATAAGTTAAACTACCTCACACAGGGGCTTAGTGTGATGTTTAGCACGAACTTCCCTAAATGGAACATGCTTATCAAATAAACATTGAAAGGTCTTCATCCAGTGGTCCAGAGCATGATCTGGGTCAGGAAGCTGGTAAACATAGTCCAGAGATAAGTTGAGCAAGTCTTGTAAAAAGGCATCTTGATTGAAGTTTTTATTATTTCTATATTTTATACTTATATGTTTGTGTTTCGGAGATTTGGTACTTCTTACCGACCACGTGCAATATACTGGGTAGTGATCGCTCATTGCATTAATAGGTACAGTATATTCTGTGATGTTGTTAGCACACGTAGTATAGATATGATCTATAAGTGTTGCAGACTATTTTGTTATTCTAGTGGCTTGTTTGACTAACTGTTGGAAGTTATATGACTTTATTATGTTTTCCCATGTTTTGTTTGATTTGTTGGTGTCTATGTTGAAATCGCCTAGCAGTATTATTTCTCTCGCATTACTAAAGACTACATCCATCATAGTGGTGAATTTCTCATACCAGATATTTCCTGCACTGGGGTTTCGATAAAGATAGCCAACTACTTGGGGTATGCGATTTTGAAGCTTATCCTCAAGCCATACACACTCAATCTCACAAGTTTCAAAATCTAGCCTACGGTGGGCGTTTGGCGAGTTAGAAATATAAACTGCAATATCCGTCTCTTGTTTCTGATAGGGATCTCTTCTAATGGTGTTAAAGCCTCTGATAGCGATGTCATCATCTGAGATGTTACTATTTAATCGACTTTCGCTAACACCAAACATGTGACAATTTTGATTAAGTATAAGTGATAGTTCAGGCAGCTTCCCTAATAGATGGCAGATATTTAAATGCCCGATTCTGAGCCCATTATTACTGAGCCAGTGTTCGTACTTATTAGACATTTTAACAATGCGTAATCATGAATTTGTTAAAACACAAAATGAATCCAACTTACGTCCCTTGTAACAATACACACTCAAAAGTACAGAGAAACAGTAATATCTCTGTCAATATACACGCACACACATGAAATACGTATAAAGATCAGTAAGGATGAGCGGTAAAGACCCCCTCACTCACAGTATAAACACAATAAAAACTATTATAAAAGATATCCAACTAAGTATCAACCTCTGTGACGTCAATACGAGTCAATGTTTGTAGTCACGTACAATCGTATACGTTGCTATATAAAACAATAACCAGGTATGCACATAAACGTTCTAGGAGAGGGTTTTTCTTGTACCGAGATCCGGTGTTGCTTTGTGCTGAATTGCTAGTAAATACCAGGCTGTGTTGGTCCTTGGTACAGCGACATCATAAGTGCCCGACGAAGTGAAGCTTGACTAAAACGTGTGAGGTATAACAACTCTGGGTTCCAATGTAATGGATACTGTTGATTTCTCACTGGTGTGTAACGACTTCCAACTACAGGCTCTGATTCGTGGCTAACAGGAGGCCGTGGTGGCACATTGTTGTTACTGCTAGATTATTCCTTGCTGTGGAGAAGAGGTTAACGTATCTTCACAATTATCACCCTACTGTATGAAAGAGAGCGTATTGTATGGATTTGGTGTGGTGGAATGTTCCGTTTGGCTTGGATGTGGTGACTTCCAACTACATGCTCTGATTCGTGGCTAACAGGAAGCTGTGGTGGCACATTGTTGTTACTGCTAGATTGTTCCTTGCTGTGGAGAAGAGGTTAACGTATCTTCACAATTATCACTCTCGTGTATGAAAGAGAGCGTATTGTATGGATTTGGTGTGGTGGTAATGTTCCGTTTGGCTTGGATGTCAGGTGCCGTGGTTATGAGTGGTCTGTGGTCTTCTGGCCTATTGGTACTTGATGTGGTGGGATTATGTCGTCTGGCTTGAATTTGAGGTGGAGTAGCTACAAGTGTCCTACGTGATCCAGTATTGGGTGTAGGTTGTGTCGGTTCTGGGTATTTTATATGTTTGGCGAGCAAGCTGGTGCCCAATGTAGACAAATGTACTTGATCCTTATAAAGTCACTTTTTGGGTGCTCCAGACTGTGAATTAAACACCGGTGTGTTGTTGATGAACTGTATGTTGTTGTGAGAACAAAACTACTGAAATATGTTGTTATTTATGTCAGCTAGACGTTGCTGGAATCCATAACTCGGTGATATGATAGAGAAGAAGAATATAGACGAGTTAGTGTGACGTAACCCGTTCAAGAGTGCCAGCAGTTGAGATGCTGTGATTTGCTGCTTGTTCATTGGGTCTTTAATGCCAATATGAACGCTTGCCTTTCTAACGTTACGATTTACAGCCAACCTGCAAATCTTGTCTTTTAACCGGTCAACACCAGCCCCAGGGAATGGGATTATGGAAACAATGTCTTTGTCTGAAGTGGCCATCCGGTCGCTGTATAGACCTTTCATTAGAGAGTCGCCTAATGTAATGTGTGTACAGTCGGGTCGTGCTGTCTGCAAATGTTGTTTGTCAGTACGCCTTGCCCGTTGTTTCTCCCATTTAGCAACAGTCTGTACGTCTCCATGTTACTCTCCCTGTGTTTCTTGGAGGCGTGTGTTGTCTGGTGGCAGTTCACTATAGCACTGTACGTTTTCTGACGAAATTTCTTGAAGCATTTAGAATCTGTTGCTTAATTTTACACCAATGGGATAGACTGTTTGTAGCGTTTTACCTTCCTCTGCATGTTGAGGTTTTTTCGCGTCTTGTTTATTTATTTGTTTTTGGTGAAACTGGGCTTCTAGTTTCTCCGAAGTTGATACAGCTGCTTGGGAATTCACTTGTTCAGTTGGGTTGGTGGTGGACTCATGCTGTAAAGTTTCTATTGCTTTTCTTAGCAACAGATTTTCCTCTCTCAGGAGCGTTATTACTGCTTTGAGAGCAGTGTAGTTACTGCTGATCTTGCTACTCGCTTCAATGTTCGGTGTAACAGTAACAATGAGCGCCTTTAAGGATTGTTCTATTACTTAAATGCGCCTATGACAATCGCACGATTGTCCATTGATAGTTGGCGGTTATCTAAGGCTGGTATTTCATCTGCTACTCTTACGTCGGTCTCAATGTTGTTTTGGAGGTGCTCCATTGGATATTCAATGGCCAAGAGCACTGATGGGGTAGCTGGCTTCGTGTTGATGGTATTGTCCTGTTCACTCATTGTATGTATTAGTTGAGAAACATTGTCTGCTGTGATGTCCACAGCAGTAGTTGTGGGCTGTGTAGATCCTGATTCCTCTCTCGAGACGTGCATGTTGATGATATCTTGTGTCTTTGATATGTCTCTACTCGTGAATGTATGTATTGGGTTTTCCAGCTCGACAGTCTAATTTTAGCAAAGGTTTAATGTTTTCAACGCTACCCTGAGCTAATAATTAGTTTTTTGAGTGATACAAGGACTGGCGTCGTAATCAGGTCTTCCACGTAGGCCCCCGCTCCTATCTTGTCTGTGTTGAATTAGTTCATGCTTGTAATAGTTGAAGAGGAACGTTCGTAATGCCTCATAATGGAGTGTATTGTTAAAGGATACTGTAACACATTGGCCAGAGTTGGTGTGTTGGACGATTCGGCCGACTGGGTTCACACACCTGGCTAGCTTGGTTTTCACCACCTTCTCTTTGTTTAGTGTGTATGTTTTATTCACGGCCGATCGTAAACGGGATCCTGTTTTAACACCTGTCACCTCCAGAGAGGCCTCTCCTATCGATGACATTACTGCATCATGTTATCAAACCCGTTGAAGAATGCAGCGAACTCATTGAAGTCTAGTCCCGCTGCAGGCAATTTGAAGTTATGTGTTGTGGTTGGTTGGTTTTAATACGCCCATGCACTTGATTCATCTAGATTTGTTAGTGTTCAGCTATCACTTGAAATTGATATTGTGTGCTTGGCGACTTACCACGCGTTAGTCACGCATGGTTTAATCACACTTTGTCGTTAATCGATAATTGGTAGATTTCAAAATTGAATGCTCTTACCGTCCATTTCACAAAGAAATCCTCAATTCACTAAATAAACAGTCACATAAACTTAAGATATTAATTAGTATTAGATCCAGTTTTAGAACGAACACAATGATATACACAGCATATCGACTGAAATAGGCAAAACTTTGATAAATTATTTAACAATTGGGAGAGCTTGTGAAAACACGTCCGCTCGTAACCGGAAGAGAGAGAGAGAGAGAGAAGGAGAGAGAGACAGGAAGGGAAAAAGAGAATGGGAGTTAGAGCCAGATAGAAAGGGAGAAAGCGAGTTAAAGGATAAGGGAGAGAGTGGGAACAGAGTCAGAAAGCGACATAGAGAGAGAGAGAGAGAGAGAGAGAGAGAGAGAGAGAGAGAGAGAGAGAGAGAGAGTACATTTCGATAGCAGTATACTCCTAAGCAAAAAACAAAACCGGGCTAAAGAAACGATAATAATTGTAAATACGAGTGCGAGTCAATAAGTAAATCACACAGTTCTGTGGGATGGCAGATAAATGTAGTTGGTGTGTTCTACAGGTGTCATTAGGTGAAAGTAACATCGAACTTTATATTCCCGTTCGCCAAGTAGCTCTAGGTGTCTCATACGCATGCCCAGCGCATAAAAAAATGGCGACTGTACAAGCAAAGCGCAACGTGCTATTGTGCATTTTCGGGGAATGTCAAGGCGTGCTTTTAACTAATTTCAAGACGAAATGTGACAAGGTGACATGTGAATCATACTGTGAAGTTCTATCGATGCTTCAGGATGCAATTCGAAGACAATTTCGACAATTCATGGACTGCAGACTAGAGGCGTGTTGGTTCTTCATGACAATGGCAGACCACATACGGCTTGAGTAACTCAGGAGAAAGTTAACCAACTAAGATGGGAAATTCTGGAACATCCACCTTACAGCCCCGACTTAGCCCCTAGCGATTTCCACTTTTTGGTCCACTGAAAACACATCTTAGCTGAAGACATTTCGCAAATGACGCCGAAGTTGAATGTGAAGTAAAAAAGTGGTTTAGAAAACAGAGCACGCAGTACTGTGCAGCCGGTTAAGGAGGACTGATAAAACGATGGGATAGCTGCATCAATGTTGGTGGAAATTATGTTGATAAATAATGGGACAATGTATGTATAAAAATAAACTGGTTTCAAATTGTTATCGTATTTATTTATTCTACTACTGCCATTTGTGACTTATTTATTGACTTCCCCGCGTACAAATCGCACAAAGATGTAAACTAATTAACATATATTTTATTTTTGTGGTTTCTGTCGACATTGCTTGAGAAGATTGTTAGAGACATGTTTATCTACTCTAAATAAATTGCTTTCCATTTTAATTCCACAGAAGGCGTATTGGGTACGTATGTATTTTTATCGCATGTCTTTGAGTTAACGTAGTGTTTGATTCGGAGATTGACTGTAAAGGATCGATATCTTTGCATTGGAACACTTACTATTTCAAGTAATCGTAGAAGCCAGCATGGAGGAAACGTATAACCACTTGCACTTAAACAGCCGGTGTTCGCTTGCTTGCTTGCTTGTGTTCGCTGGCTTTATCTCCAGCGTGAAGTCCTGTATGTCGGATGACGGCATCCTGTTGTCCAACATCAGTGTGATGTCAGACAGGACCTGAGGTTTGCGTGAGTATCCGTTATCCCATGCCTATATTATTGGTGTGCAGACTGGTGGTTCCTCGCCGTGCAGGCAGACACTCTCCGACTTCGGAGGAATCAATAATCCTACTGACTTTAGCCAGGACCCCAAAGGGACCTGTTGCCCAGGACGCTCGGCGAGGATGCGTCAATAGGTCTTGGC
>JACEFZ010023135.1:0-22500 GCA_014155875.1 Cepaea nemoralis | reverse complement strand
CTCATCATCGTCTTGTTCTTCTTCATCTTTAACATCGTCTTTTCGGAGCTGATAAATAGGTAAGCAGGTGGTTCCTGAGTGGCTACACACGCGACCAAGAATTGAAGCATTTTAACGGCGTTTTATTGAACGAAATGGTGACTACATTGAAAAATGGTACATTTGTTCTTTACTTTTTCAGAATATTCACACATACACACACAAAACCAGTATTTAAGGCTCCCCCTTGTAAAATCTCAAAAAAATGTAAACTCATCAATATATCTTTAAAAATTAGTTGTGGCGAAGTTCCTACAGATGATTTGCAGAGACATAATTATGTGTCTATTAATTATTTTTTGTAGTGTCTTGATTATACAGAAGAAGCTCGTCGTGTGAGAAAGGCAGGTATGGTTATTTATAACATGTCTTAGACTCACTGTAATATTTGAATTGCATTTTGATTGTAAAATAATGCTTTTGTTGTATGTTGTATGTATGTATGTGTTTGTGTATGTATGTATGTATGTATGTATGTATGTATGTATGTATGTATGTATGTATGTATGTATGTATGTATGTATGTATGTATGTATGTATGTAAGTGTGTGTGTGTGTGCGTATGTCTGTCTGTCTGTCTGTCTGTCTGTCTGTCTTTTTGTATGTATGTATGTATGTATGTATGTATGTATGTATGTATATTTGTATGTATGTATGTATGTATGTATGTATGTATGTATGTATGTATGTATGTATTTATGTGTGTTTGTGTGTGTGTGTATGGATGGATGGATGGATTGATGGATGGATGGATGGATGGATGGATGGGTGGATGGAACAACAACAACAACAACAACAACAAAACTTTATTTTGAAAGTGTTAAGAATTGGGCACGCAGGCCTGTCTAACATTCTGCCCTTTTATCACTCTCTTTCATACATTATACCATTCACAAACCATTCAAGGCTAACTGAAAACAGCAACAATATAAAAGATATGCATTATAAAGGCATGTGGAAAAATTAAAAATCAATACTACACGACTCAATAATAGTAATAACTGGTGTGGCACTTGTTATTAGCTATGTGGAATATACTGGCCTACCAAAAGGGGACTGGCTGTTATACTAGGATTTTATTATTATTATTACTTCTATTATTAAAGGGAATGTAATCCGTACTGAGATAATGTTAGAATAATTTGCGATTATATGTATAGGGATTGGTGATGTCTTTTATTTCATGTGGAAGATTGTTCCACAGCTGAGCTGCAGAGTACGTTAAACTTGTTTTGTATAAGTCTATCCTAGGCTTCGGAATGTGTAATATATGTAATCGTTTACTGTGTCTAGCATTATATTCAAACAATGGCCAAAGGTAATATGAGGCATTCCGATGTAGGATTTTGTTAATTAGTTTGGCCTTATTGAAAAGCAGACGTTTGTGGAGTGGTAGTAACTGAAGGCGTTTATGCAGGCTAGGATTGTCAGTTAAATATTTGCTATAAATTAAACTCATGGTCCGTTTCTGGAGTGAGTAAAGGCGCTTGGTGCTTGAATTGGAACAACCGTCCCAGATTGTAGAGCAAGTAGTCAAACTGTGTCTGTATGTGAGACGTATAGAATATTTTCCTTGTGTCCTCATCAAGGACATTTTTAATTTTGGCGAGTTGGTAGACTTTTTTCGCTGTTTGCTTAGTGAGCGCTTGAACGTGAGGATTAAAGGTTAGGTGTCTATCAATGATGAGGCCTAATGTTTTGTGCTCAATTACATTTTCTACTGGCATGTTATCGATGTGAAGTTGAAGTGATCTGTGTGAATTTAGAGTCTGAAGTCTTTGTCTGGTTGTTAATAACATAGATTTTGTTTTAGTGATGTTAATTTGCATACGGTTCGCATAGCTCCACCTAACTACATTATTTAATTCTTGTTGCAAAGACGACTCCAGCAAATTACTGCTTTCAGCGTTTGTATACACTGTACAGTCGGGACGCAGAGGTGTTTCTAAGGCACCAGGGCCGGGTTATATACTGGCCAAGACCTATTGACGCGTCCTCGTCGAGCGTCCTGGGCAACAGGTCCCTTCGGGGTCCTGGCTGAAGTCAATAGGATCGCCGATTCCTCCGAAGTCGGAGAGTGTCTGCCTGTACGGCGAGGAACCACCAGTCTGCACACCAATAAGCCAGACATGGGACAACGGATACTCACGCAAACCTCAGGTCCTGTATGACATCACACTGATGTTGGACAACAGGATGTCTTCATCCGACATACAGGACTTCGCGTTGGAGCTCAAGCCAACGAACACAAGCAAGCAAGCAAGCAAGCACTGTACAGTCGTCTGCAAATAGATTGCAGGACGACGAAAGATGCAAAGGTAGATCATTAATATATATGGCGAATAATAGAGGGCCAAGAATAGAGCCTTGCGGTACTCCAGTATTGAAGGTAGTGGTTTGGGACAGAGATTTATTGTATGATACTACTTGATTTCTGTTTGACAGAAAAGATGTTATTAGCGTCACAACATTCGGGCCAATTTTCATTGTCTCTAGTTTTTTAATTAAAATGGCATGGTCTATCATATCAAATGCTTTTCTGAAATCGATAAACACAGCTCCACATAGATTGTTGTTATTTATATTCTGGTGCCAATTTTCTATCATGATTGTTAGGGCCGTGTGGCAATAGTATTTTGGTCGAAATCCTGATTGACTGTCAACTATAAGCTTGTTGCGATCTAAATACAGTAATGTTACCTTATGGATGTGTGTTTCTAGTGGTTTAGATAGTGATGATAGTAAAGAAATGGGTCTATAATTGTTCGGGAGACCATTGTCCAATGACCCAGACTTAAGGAGAGGATACACTTTAGCGAGTTTGAGAGCTGTTGGAAAGTGACCTTTAGAGATACACAGATCACTGGCGCAGCACAGCGGAGAATCCGACTGCTGATTACATCTAACCCAGATGAGTTTGTGTTTATTAGGTTACTGAGGTAAGTGAATACTTCAGTGACTGTCATTAGCGGTATGTCAGAAAGGATATCTCGGGGGCATCTGGTCTAGCAAAACGATGACAGTAAAGATAAGTTGCAAGGAGAATTTGGTATTGTAGCCTTCAACTGATCTATGTCATTCTGAAAGAAGTTACTGAATTGGTCGCATGAAATAGGATTTGATGGTAATGAATTTGATTGAAATTGGATGGATGGATGGATGGATGGATGGATGGATGGATGGATGGATGGATGGATGGATGGATGGAACAACAACAACAACAACAACAACAACACAACTTCATTTTGAAAGGGTTAAGAATTGGGCACGCAGGCCCGTCTAACATTCTGCCCTTTTATCACTCTCTTTCATACATTATACCATTCACACATCATTCAAGGCTAACTGTTGGTATGTTGGGAAATGTTGTATTCCCATGTGAATGTAACATGCACAATAGATGTTAAACGAAAGATGAGTGATTGGAAGGACCGAGTGTAAGATGGACCTCCGAGACAAATTTGTTACATTTGAAATTACTGCTCGTACGTTCCATTGTTCGTTCCTTTGTTCGTTCCTTCTTCATCATTTTTATACGGCCATTTTGCTCTTCTTTTTCTCCTTCCTTCTTCTTCATTTTTTTTCTTCTTCTTCTTCTTCTTCTTCTTCTTCTTCTTCTTCTTCTTCTTCTTCTTCTTCTTCTTCTTCTTCTTCTTCTTCTTCTTCTTCTTCTTATCTTTCATATTTCTTCTTCTTGATTAATTTTCTTCACCAGCCTTCTTCTTCCTTCTTCTTAGTTCTACTTAGTCTTTCTGTCTGTCTTTCTTTATTTCGTTCTTTCTTTCTATGTTCTTTCTTTCCTTCTTTCTGTACGTCTTTCTTTCTTTCTTTCTGTATGTCTGTCTTTCTTATTTTCGTCTTGCTATTACTGAAACCCCTTCTTTGTTAGTATTAGCGATGTTTAGAGAGAACAACACAAACAGGCCTAAAGGTATCTATTATAATTGGAAACGCAGGTCCGCATGGCCGAATAGATATGAACGCGTGTTCTTAAATATCCGGTGTGCTGATGCCGGGGTAAGCGGTTCGACCCCTACACCGGACAGCTGGACTAAAATGTTGACCTGTCGTCCTTGATTTGGGACGTTAATTACAAGTACCCCTAAAGTCGGAGTGGATTCGCCTGATGGCGAGGGACACTGTCAATAGCGTAAGCTAACCCACACGCAAAATGCAGTCCATCACTACTTTAAATAGTGTGTATGGACTACGCGTGAAATCAAAGCGAGCATAAACACAAAACAAAAAGAACAAAAAAAAAATTGGAAACATATATATATATATATATATATATATATATATATATATATATATATATTATATATATATATATATATATATATATATATATATATATATATATATATATATATATATATATATATATATATATATATATATAAACTCATCAAACTATTTTTTTTAAAATGGTTTCTACCGAAATTCCTAGAGAGGATGTGCAGAGACATATGGTTATATTTCGAAATACACTGTTCTCTATCTTAATTCTACAGGTCCTGTTTGGATGCGGTTAAATGGTATGTATTACATCACACGTCTTAGCCTCAACATAATCTTTGATTGGTAGTTTCATTGTAAAGCATTACTTCCGTTCTACGGGAGTACATACAATGTACGTGTTCCGGTTAATTACTATAGTTCGTCGTAATCGTAGAGGCCAGCACAGCCAAAAGAATATTAGCGCTAACTCTTAAACTCCAGGTGTGCTGATGGCGCGATAGCGGGTTTAATCCCTACACCGTTCAGTTGGACTAACATGCTCTCATCCTTGACATTATAAGTTCCTCGGGAGGAGTGATTCAACTGTTAGATGTGCTGACTGGTCAAATGCAAAGATAAATCACATGCAAACGTCAGTTCCGTGGATTCTTTCATTATAACATGTAGTAGTTGTAATAGGACATGGATGGAGTTCAGGCTCAGAGAAAGATAGTAAGAGAGAGGCAGGCAGGCAGGCAGGCAGGCAGGTAGGCAGGCAGACAGCCAGGCAGGCAGGCAGGCAGGCAGACAGATAACAGACACGCACGAACACGCGAGCGCACACACACACACATACAGACAGACATACACACAGACAGACAGACGCACGCGCGCGCGCGCGCGTGCGTATGTATGTATTGCACGCACGCACGCACACACACACATGTGTGTGTGTGTGTGTGTGTGTGTGTGTGTTTCCATCTTGCTAAAGGATATTTTCGCCATGACGATTCTTATTCTAATCTCTTCAAGGCATCTCCTTGTTTGGACTATTTCTAGATAATTGTACCGATTCACTTGTTGAAGAATATTCCAATGTACTTGTGTGTGTGTGTGTGTGTGTGTGTGTGTATATATATATATATATATATATATATATATATATATATATATATATATATATATATATATATATATATATATATATATATATATATATATATATATATATATATTTGCATATCCTTTACAGGACATCGCTGTCAACACCAGCATCTTTCAGCTGTATGTTGATTTCTTGGCAAGATTACGCTCAGTAGTTTGCCATTGCTTTCTGAGCGGCCGGCTCATATACCCCGTAAGATACCGATGCGATTCGAACCACTGCTGATTATCACCGTCATCACGTTACCTACGAGAGTATACGAGATTACGGAGAAAAGTCATAACCTCTAAGCCACGAAGCCGGCTACTTGTATATTACATTGTGGTATTTCGTCCTTCCTAGTGACGACCATAATCTATGTTATTTTACAATTTAATTCTAACCCCAGTAGTTTACTATGTGCAACAACCGCATCTACTAATTGTTGCATATCCTGCTCATTGTATGCAATCAATACAGTATCATCTGCATATCTAATGTTATTGATGTTTCGTCCTCCAATGCTGATTCCATTTATATCTTCTACATTTCTGAAAATATTTTCACTGTATAGGGAAAAAAGATCTGTAGACATTACACATCCTTGCCTAACACCTCTCTTAATAGGTTGATCTTGTCCCACTTCATTATCAATCCTTATGGCAGCTTGTTGTTTCCAATATATGTTTTTTTTAATACATGTTGACATGTCTTATTTTATCGAAAGCCTTTGTGTAGTCAATAAAGCAAAGACGCATATCTTTGTTTACTTCTATAGAACGTTCAATAACTGATCGTAGCATATACACAGCATTTAATGTACCCTTTCCTTCCACAAACCTACATTGTTCTTCCCCTATTTCAGGTTGTATTTTCTTCCTCACTCAATGTATAATAATTTCGTAGCAAAATCTTCGTGATGTGACTCATTATACTAATTGTTCTATGTTGATCACATTCCAAGACTCCTGATTTCTTTTGGGAATGCAATAAATACAGAATTACATAATTCAGAAGGTATATCTCCCGTATCATATAATGTGTTTAGCAGTCTGGTGACTTGATCTATTCCATATTCTTCTAAAGCTTTAATCATATCTGTTGTGATGTTAACTGAACCGCTTTTATATGTTTAAGAACATTTCGAACCTCCATATTCAAAATTAACTCATAAAAATGCTCTATCTAGACTAACAAGCAGTGGTTAGAATAGATGGCGAAACATCAGACTGGTTTGACACCAAGCAAGGAGTCCGTCAGGGATGTGTGCTCTCCCCCTATTTGTTTAACCTGCACGCCGAAAATATAATGAGAAATGTAAGAGATGATATAAACAGGGAGCTATATGATGCCCTAAATATCGGTGGTAATGACATACCAGAGATTCGGTATGCTGATGATACAGTATTGTTATCCACAACACAGACTGGTATAGAAAACCTAATAGCCACAACCCAACTGAATAGTGCAAATCACAACTTATATCTTAACATAGCAAAAACAAAAAATATTGCATACAGATAAAAACACCACGGAGGAAGAAATATTTGTTAATGAGGAAAAATTGGAGTTATAGGACAATTTTGAATATCTTGGGTCATTGACTACCAACAACGGTGACATAATGAAATAAATTAAACGACGACTATCAATTGCTCTTCAAAGACTAAAACAACTGAATAAATTATGGAATGGGACAGACAGGACTGCAGAAATTAGGATTTTAAGAGCATGCATCTTTCCCATTGCAACCAAAGCCTGTGAGACCTGGACACTTACTAAACAAGTTGAACAGCTCGTAAATCCCTTTGAATATAAATGTTATAGACGAGTTCTAAGTATATCTTGGGTAAAGAAAAGAACAAATGCATCCATACTTCAAGAGCTGAATATTGAAGAAGGTTGGCTATTAAAGACGATAAAACAAAGAAAATTAAAATATTTTGGTCACTTAAAACGTCACGAAAGTTTTGAGAGAACAATAATGGAGGTGCATATGCCTGGGAAGGGAAGAAGAGGAAGGCCAAAGAGAAGATGGGTGCAGGATGTGGCGGATGATCTCCAAATGGGTGTATCGGACGCGGTACATCTTGCTTTTGATTGAGAGTTTTCCGGAAGGCTGTTATGGGAGCGAGGCTCTGCATAGGACATGCTACTGAATGAATGAATGAATGTATGAATGAATGAATGAATGAATGAATGAATCTTCAAAATTGGCGGTCCTTCAATATTAAATCGAATATCATACTGTTCATCTCTATTATTATCATAAAAGTTTTTCACATAATCTGACCATAAGTAGTATACAATGTAGGATTCGGTTAGAATTTGGAGGATTGCGGAGGATTGACCTTGACCTCGGTTGATTTTCACTCCCCCTCGGTCATGAAGTTGGGTGGGTAAGGGTTGGGTAAGGGGTGATATTTAACTCTTATATTTTAGATTGTATAGTAAAAAGGTGTGTACCACATAATCAACATGAAGCACCCTCTTGCAGCGGTCAACAAGAAAACAGACCATTCATACCACTAAAAAACCAAACAAGAGTTCGTTTTCATAACTTTTTTATTTTTCATTAATTGCAT
This sequence comes from Cepaea nemoralis, assembly GCA_014155875.1. Taxonomy (NCBI): domain Eukaryota; kingdom Metazoa; phylum Mollusca; class Gastropoda; order Stylommatophora; family Helicidae; genus Cepaea; species Cepaea nemoralis. The sequence goes on along the minus strand of JACEFZ010023135.1, from coordinate 14,511 downwards.
GAAATTTTCAATAATGTGTAGTCAACAAAATATTTTTATTGACATCACATACGTGTATTTTCATTGATAAAGTACATTCATTTTTATTGGTCGTGACAAATGTGACATTGAGTCTTTTATATAGCCATTTCATACATATGACCACTTTAATAGAACATATTATAGACACCAAACATTAGAAAACATATAGCGGCATTACCTAACAATTTCATGTTTCTGCCGTAATACTCTCAGCTGGATTTTTATCCCTTTGGCGACGGGCATTAGAGACTGTTTCCCCAAATTGTTTAAAACAACTAATCGGTCGATACTCTATTGTCTGGTAGATGTGTGTAACCACCAACCTATGGGCTAGATACCACTTTAAAAGAGGGGTGGCTAATAATATTTTCTTCTCGAAATAACTGCCAATCAATGTCCGTCGTGAGGTACTCAGTAGTTTATTTTTATGGCGTATTCTTTCATAAATACGCCAATATCGTCTCTCGACACTTCTGTGTTCTTGAAAATAGGGGGGTATTTCGGCAAAGGACTCTTGTAAATCAGTCGGGGTCTCTATATCGCACTCCACCAACCCGAAAAAAGTATCACTTTTTACAGCCTCAATTATCTGGTTTTCACTCAAAGAACCCCAAGGAAGGTGTGAGGGTTCCCGTAAGAAACGATTTAATCAATACAATTATTGACAGCTTTGTCTGTTGTACTCTGTTTTATTAAACTTATCAACATGGTAAAATGTACCTCGCTTGGTCACGCCCACCGACATGGCACACGATGACTGAAGAATTACTACCCTACACAAAAACCCCATCTAATTTATTTAAAATTAATAACTAAGCTGGTAGTGTTTTGTTATGTCTTTTCGTTACAAACTTGAGTGAGAAGTCTTATCGACAAACACCGTTAAATTTATACAAGAGACAATATCACAATCATAGACATAGTTCAAGCGAACAAAAGAAGAATCGACACATGATAATGATAGACCCAGAGCGGTTACCGACATGAAACATAATGTATTCTTTTTTCGGCGTTACAAAGTGTCTATCTTCTTATCTGTGGTGCGTAAGCGAAAGAGATACCAAAAAGAAAAAATAGTAGACAACGGTATTTTGATGAACACCGGTTTAAAGCGTGCGACCGAATTTAAAAAAAAAAAAAAAAATTCACACTTTGAGGATCGAACCACTTCCACCCGAACACGGGCCGGGTGCATTATCAACTAAGCTATTAATTCTGGTAACACTGATCTTACAAAGCAAAGATACAACAGCAACGTTTCAAGTGTGACTGTCGGAGATGATAAAAATAAGAATTACAGCGATAGACAAAACATATTTCTAGAACAGACATTTATAAACATATTATACAAAAAATTACTCCGCTATTATGTTTAAACATCAATAAAGTATGGTTTTCAGGTGTATAAAAAGTAACATAATTTATATGTACAACTGTGCTATGCCTACTTTGGGGGAAATCAGAGTTAGACAAAATTATTCAAATATCAGAAAAATGAACCTTGTAATATTTAATAATACCAAGTTTTAAGTATTTTAAAAGGCAATATAGCATAATAACCCATTCTTATATATTTTAAAAAATTATTTATGTATGCACAATCGGAACAAGTACGCCTCGTATGACGCCTTAAATGTGTAATAAAATAACGTTTGATAGGTCAAAAGTATTAAGACTTATAGTCAAATGAAAGATTATGATGTCGTTGATTTCAAAAACCAATTTTGATGTTGATTTACGAAATATAGCAAGAGATATTGATATTATAAACGCAGCATGTTGCACATTTGTTGGTAATTTCGTTCCGTTGCGAATTTTGTCCGGGGCTGCTTGTTGGCAAGCTTTCTCGGATGGTCGCGCTTGTTAACAAAACACCGGTAACACTGCGGTGTGTTTATTCGCCAGCCCAACCAAACTTAGGCTCGCCTTGTAAGTGTTTTACTAACACGATAATTAGATTTAATTTTGATATAATCAGAATAAATCTAAATTTCGCCATGTTTTGAGTGAACGAATGGTTATATTTTTTCGTTTCGCTCTGTACAAAAGTCACACTTGTTTATTTCTTTCGCACCACGCCGCACTTAGCTGTCTTTGGTGTTCTGAAATCAACTTGGCTGACACTATCATCATCAAAATGGTGTAGGCATTCATGACGCTGTCTTTGGTGTTCTGAAATCAACTTGGCTGACACTATCATCATCAAAATGGTGTAGGCATTCATGACGCTGTCTTTGGTGTTCTGAAATCAACTTGGCTGACACTATCATCATCAAAATGGTGTAGGCATTCATGACGCTGTCTTTGGTGTTCTGAAATCAACTTGGCTGACACTATCATCATCAAAGGGTGTAGGCATTCATGCCGCTGTCTTTGGTGTTCTGAAATCAACTTTGCTGACATACCACTACCATAATTTCTAATCTCGGTATGTTACTGAGATAACAGTTGTCACGATGTTCATGCGTCTCTTACATGATCGAAGAAAGTTGTTTCTTTTCTACTTGTTATTCAGACAGGAAATTCTAAAAACATCTAGAAACGGCCCAAACAAGATCCATAAATATCTAGATTTCATTGGAAAATATCTAGGAAACATATCCATATTGAGAAAGTAAGAAATTACATATGTATTGATGTGACTGCCGGTCTCCTTGGCGAAGGGATTTACGGCTGGTAACTTACGGGGGTATGTAAGCCGGTGCCTCAGAAAGCAATGGCAAATTACTGAGCGTAATCTTGCCTAGCACATCAACAGCAGCTGAAAAAATGATGATGTTGACTGCAACGTCCTGTACAGACTGCAACAATAACAAAAATGATGTGACTTACCCTATAGAATCATGTCCGCATCTTCACTGATGTATGTCTCACAAGATGCACTTAGCTTGGGTGATGAAGTTGAAGCTTCAGATTCAAAATGACTCTGGTATGCTTTAGCTGTTCCAATTTCTTTCAATACACGATCAGGGAGCTGATAAGTTGAACAGCATTTTCCTGTTCTCAGCTCACATCTTATTGTCAAGATAGCATTTAAGAGGTCGCGTTTCATCCTGTTTCGTAGTTTACATTGTGTATAATTCATAGTATTGAAAACTCTTTCCACATCAGTATTTGAATGGGGTAGTATCATGGCAGACGTCGCACATTCAAAGGGCTCACAGAATGGACTGTTACCTGAGGCATCTTTTAATTGTCTTACTTCACTCCAAAAGGCTTCAGTTTCTGGTTTGTTTCTCCAGTCAACCAAATTTATTTTGGTTAACTGATATTCTGCTTCCGCCACACTATTATCAGTAGCCCCTAAAAATTTATTTCATAACTTGACAATATTTTGATATGTCCTTTACTGGCTGAAGTATGTTGTTAACAACAGAAAAGAGTGAAATATTTTTCAATACATCTAAATTTTCAGGAAGTCTCTGCTTCAATTGCTTGAATAATGAGAGAAGAAAATCTTGACAGCGCTTTCTTAAGTTGTTCTCTTCATTTTCTGTTAACAGTCCTTTTGTTTTTAAACCACACATTGTTTATTCGATTTGGTATCCCAGGTATGGCTTAGGAGCCAAATAGCCCTCTATAGTGCAAGTGAACAAGTCAGCTTTAGAAGTTGGCAATATAAGCCTTTTACCAATTGAGTGAAATAGCAAAGTGAGATCGTCAAGTAATTTAACTTTATCAACACTTTGAGATTCAAACAGTTTATTAACTTTTTACACTACACTTAAAATGGGTTGTAAATAGAAAAGGAATGTTTTTACATCACTGTACATTCCATATAGCATTTCAGCTGTGTAGCACTTTTCACTATGTCTTGTTATTTCGAAGTGTGCCTTCAACTCCAACCATCGGTTCACAATTACTTCAACAGCTGGTTGAATTGATAACCATCTAGTTTTGCAATATGACAGGATTTTCAGTGATGAGGAACTATCATTTAATGCTTATTATGTTGCTGTTGTCTGACAGATGATTTGGAGAACCAGTCATGTATTTCAGCAATAAGGAATTCCAAATTCCTTGGTAAACATTCTGATGAGGCATGTGATAATGCTAGCTGCAAGGAACGACACGCACATTTTATGAGGATTAAAGATGGGATATCTTCCTTCAACATTGCATAAACGTCATGGTTGATATCAACCATTAGCGATGCATTATCGGTTCCAATTGCAGCCAAATTCTTCAAGATTGAAAGTTTACTGACCAAATGTTTCTTCAGTGCCTGAACTATACTTTCTGCATCGCACTTTTCCAAGTGAACTAGTCCAAGAAATGTAGAAACTACTTTGTCTTTGCTGTTGCTATAATATATAACACATACCCAAGCATTTCAAAACCGAAATGTCATTCGATTCGTCTAATAATAATCTATATTAATTTGTAGAAATATCACTGATCAAATCTTCTTCATATTTGTACACTTGTTGCGATGCATTGTCACGTCCTTTAGCACTTTACTGTCAGAAATATTGTTTTTAAACAAATCAATCAAATGGTCACAGTTCACGATTGCACAATGACATCTTAACAACATTGCGACAGATCCTTCAACTTTTGATAATTCATTACTCTCTGTAGTTCTGAAAATAGATGTCAACGATGGCATATCCCTAAATGGCACTGCATTTTTATGTTTTTAGTCTCTGCATGTTTCTTCAAGTCTTGTATTTTCGCTTTCATTTGGCACTTGCAGTACTTACGACGAGCCTTAGTCGCATCTCCATGAATTGACATCACCTAATCTTTAATTATGTCATCCTGCAGCCACTCGTTCCGAAATATTTTTGCATATTGCTATACTTTTGGCATGTTGAAAGATTTGTTCAAAGTGGAAGACGCATATGAAGGTGAGCAATTATTTTTTTAAAATTTCACATGAAAAAGAATCACAAAGTCGGCATCACAGCAATAATTCGCAACACGGTGCGTTTACGGTTCAACTAATGTTATTATAAGTCTAGCCTGTCAGCGACTTGTGCGCTGCAGCTTTCAAGACTCCGCTACTTTCGCACTGCACGAAATAACAATTCATGACATTTGCGAAAGGAATGCATTTTATTCAGAGCCGACATGTGGATGGCTCTACAAGCGTTAGGTTTCATCATTGTTACACAATATGAATACATCAACGTGATGATAGATGATGCTAGCATTACACAATCTAAATGATATAGCCCTATGTTTGCCTATAGCCTAGAAAGCTATCGTATTGGTCAAGGATACGTCCGACCTCTATACCGTCTCCAGTCAGTCTGTCCCGCTACACCTAGCGTGGACAAGCACGGACACTTTACTCTCCGTGCCGTCACTCTTATTGCGTGCCTGGTCTTGCCAGCACGCCGGCTGGTGAGTCTGAGTAACCTGGCATATCACGGTTACTCGTAAGGACCAGCAACCCAAATGCTTGGGGAAAGCCCTCGCTCATCCGTACTTGTTGACCTCTGGTCTGACACAAATGTGTCTCCCAGCGAGGTTATAAATAGTACTCGGTGTCTTCCCTGTCTGGGTGTCTCTCTACTAGTCTAGTGTTAACTCCTTACTCCTGTAAGGTCTTATTGGGATGCTGACAGGGTCCCCTCCTCTCCACGAAGTGTTACTTCCCTTTTCTCATCTTTGTAACACTTCTTGGTCACAAAAGAAAAATTGGTTGTCCCAATTTTGTCAGATCTCCAATAAGTATAGAACTTTCTAGATTGGGGATAGAACAATATCTTCTACCTTCATTCACAGTGTTCTATCTTTTCACTTGGCTGATTTAGTAGCCCATGTCTCAGTATAGTTGGATCTATAGATATCTTAAGGATTGGTAGTGAACCGGAAACCGTTGTCTTATGACTTATGTCCTGGTTTCTGTCGTTTGACCCTATGTCTTTTGACTTCCACCCATTGACTTCCGTCTTGACCTGTTCCTCCTATTGCCCAAAATGACAACCCACACACTAGTTGACTCTCTTATGAGTACAACACATGAGCACCACGTGTTCTTGTTCCCATCAATATCCCCTCCAACTCTATACACATAGCTCTACTGTTCACCTTCTTGCTTCCGCATGTGAAAAAGCTATGTTCACTGTTACATTTAGGTTTCTGATTATTTATTGTGTCCCCTGAATTTAGAGTTATTGTTCTTTGAATTAATTGGTTTGTGCAACTTTTATGTGTTCGTTTTCCTGTTTGTTTGCGTGTTTTCTAATAAACTACAGTGTACTTAACTCTCTAACATGTGTATGCGTTAGTGTACTAAATGTGTGTGTTCCTTCGAGCGCCGCAAATCGGTTTATTGTGGTTACAAACGTTCGTTATTTTTATTTGTGACCACAATTCCGTTTTCTGAAGCTCAAAGTACGTTCTCTCTATACTCTGCTAAAGTGTGGCTGTAACACATATAAAAACCTTGACAACACATTGGAAACACACATGACACAGACAAGTCAAATAAGACATTTCCAGCGGTGGGAAAAAAACTTTTCCGCTGTCTTTCTCTCTCGCTCTCTTTCTTTCAATGTTTACTAAGTTTTTGCATTCTCTCCTCGCATTTTCTCTTCTTTCATTCATCTTTCATTCCCTTTCATACTGTTCTTTCAATCAATCATTCTCTCGTCATTAAAATATGTTTCATAGTATTACATACATAAACAATATATATATACATTAAATGATTGGCTGAATTATCACGCCAAATGACTGTGCGTTTTGTTTGCACGCGTCATGTCTGTACAACAATTATACATAGTTATAAGGATGGTTTGTTACCGATCCTCACATAGTAACTTCGATACTTTGGTGTGCTGAACTAAATTACCTTCAAGGGAAATAATTTACTACTACTTTCATTTAAGCTAAATGGGTTAATTACCTTAAATGTTACTTGTGAAAAAGATGATATTAATTCCTAAATGATTGATGTTAGTTTTGAAATGATATTTTAAATAAATGGATGTATAAATGATTATAATTGTATGGTAATAAACTAATATCATATCTAACAATTGTATCTTTATAAATGATGTTCTAATAAATGGGTTATTAATTAAATGATAATGATTTCTAACTACGCAGATAAGAAAATAAAGTTATATATGCGTTTACATAATTTGCAATAGAATAAATAATAGAAAATGAAGTTATAGATACTGTAAATAAAATAATAATGTACATATATCACAGTTACATTTCTATATCTAATTACACTAAGTTGACGTACTCCTCTGCGTTGTGAAGCTTGAGCAAATCTCTTTGTAGACTATTCTAACATAGTTCATTCCGCCAACGTCTTTAATGCTCTTCTTGAAGGATAGTGTATTAATATAGTTGCCTATCACTTTATGTAGGTCCATAGCTAACCCTGTACTGTTATTCGGGGTCTAAGCGTTGGTTCAATAAGTTCTAGATTCGGGGTCTAAGCTGGGTTCGTTGTCCTCTTGGCGTTAGTTCCCATAATCTAAATTACGTGTGTCTCAGCGCATGTTAATTCTGCGTCTGTTCGTTACAGTTTTCATAGCACTGTTCTATTGACACAAGTCAAGTATCAGGCGATAGTAACGCACTTACGATATGTCTTACTCACCACACATGGCACTTGGTTATTTAACATTACAGTGTCACTGTTTCTGGTGGTGTATGGTCGCTTCCTTCCTGTAACTCATGTATTTGAATGGATGAAGGACGACTCAAAATGTCTGCAATCGTATTTAATCTCCCTTTTAAATGCTGGATGGTAAATGTGTAATTTTGGAGAATTAAAGCCCACCTGTAAATGCTCTTGTTGGTAGGATGTCCAGATTGCATCACAGACAATGGAGAGTTATCGGATTGGATTACAAACTGTGCTCCTGCCAAAAATCGATGAAACTTTCTCACACGATAGATCAAACTAAGTCATTTCATTTCTGATGCTGAGTATCTTCCTTCAGCAGGAGTGATGTTGCGACCTACGGGATGGAACGTCCCGTCGTAGAACTGACCTAGTATTCCAGATATGGATATGGCACTCATATCTGTGCGTAAGAAATAAGTGAGTTTTGGATTAGGCATACGAAGGATAGATGGAACGATGAAAAAATGTTTCAATTTCGATACCGCACTAATTAATCGTGCATCTTTTACAGATAACTTAGCCGAAGCTTTTAAGATGTTAGCAAAAACACTGGTAATTTCCCCCCAGGTTTGAAATGAATTTAGTATAGTGGTTTACCAAACCCAGTAAACTTTGGACCTGTTTTTTGGTCGTTGGTATTGTCACATTCAGGATCTTAGTGACGATTCTGTCATCAGTTTTCCATTGGCCCCTGCAGATGGTATGACCAAGGAAGTCAATTTGTTCCATGCCCAACTCTACTTTGGACGGCTCAGATGTGAGTCCAAACAATCTCAACCTGCTGAAGACTTGTCGATGTTTCAGTAGGTGTTTTGTCCCGTCTTTTGTCTGACTGCATATGTTATTTCTACATGTCGAGATATTTGTTGCAGTTGTGTTTACTGTCGGAACTGGTAGTTCCATCTCGTCCAATACTGTTGTGCTATTACTTGTGTGTGCTGTTGTCTGGCTAAGTGTGTTTGCGTTGTCGCTGTTGTGTGTCGCCCTACCTAGTGAAGTTGAGTTATGTGTGTCTGTTGTCTCATTGCTTGGTGTTGGTGCAATCTGTTCGTCTGCTGTTGTACTTGTTGTGAAACATATGGTTTCAGGATGTTGATATGAAATATCTCTAAGGGTTCTTTTATCGATATTTCATTATCCGCATCTGATATTTTGAGTTCAACGTTGAGAGGCCTTTGGCAACATGTTAGTACCATGTTATGTTTATCAGTTAGTTGAATCACAGCCTTTTGGTTTGGGTTAAGGTGAATCGTTTTAGTACCCTTGTTTGGATAGTTCTGGTTTCCATTACCCGACACCTGCATTAGGGGTCCAGTAATATCGACCGCTATACTTTCAAGTGGTCTAGATGCTATCACTGACCGTTGCACTTCGGTCTTTACATGCTTTTTCTTTCGTACTCGATGTTGACACACAGTACAAGAGCGACAGAAAGATTTTATGTCCGAACAAAATTTTGGCCAGTAAAATTGTGATAGAATTCTGGCTCGCGTTTTATGATAGCCCAAATGTTCAGCAAACGGTGGTGAATGTGCGATTTTTAGCCCCTTTTCTCGGTATGTTCCAGGTAACACCGTCTGCTGAATTTCATGGTTATTATATGTGTAATAACGCATGAGAATTCCGTTAACCTTTTTAAAGTACCAGGAAGAATTTTTAGAAACTTTCTTTCGCTCACACAACAAGTTAAAATATGGTGTGAGTGTTTGGTCGGTGCTTTGTGCCTCGCTCAACTTTTGGCGAGTATTGTTGGTATCTGCACCACTTGGTGTTAGTAGCTGTAGTGTTTCATTTTGTAAGTCAGTATAACTTGTTCTTGTATCTGACTTAGTTACAGCGTTGACCATGTGTGTTTCATTCCAGGCTTTTATGTTGTCGTCTGTACATTCTTTTAATGCATCAAGACATCCTAAAATAAGATCTGTACAAGGATCTTGGAGGATCGCGCACGTAAATGTGCCGGTAAGGAACGGGGTATTGATATGTGCTTTTGCCAGTGGGTATTTCTCGATGGTTCCCGAGAAAGTACGGCATTTGACAAATTCACCCGTATAATCTTCTGTTCTAGCAAGTTCTCTCCTTAAACCCAGTATAGTACTGCCGCTATCAACTAAGCATTGGCATGGTTTACCATTGACCTGTGCATCGTAGAACTTAAGATTACCCCTGGAGGCACATGCTGCATTAGCTTCTTCATTTGAACATGATATTATGTGTCCACATTTCAATCTCCCCTCCGCATGAAACTGCTGGCATACTTTACACCTTTTAAAGTCTAAAATATCAGTTACTGATGATACACTCTGACATTCATTCGTTGGCAATACATTGACAAGTTCGGGATCTATGTCACTCTCATCGTCTGATGATGTATCGATGAGGGCTGCGTTGTTTGCCTTCATTCTCTGTCTCCCAAGACATTTGTTACTATAATGGCCATAACTAGAACAAAAATAACATTTTACAGCACGTTTAAACGATGATCTTCTGCTTTCTTGCTTACTTATCACTTGTTCTAGGTGTGATGGATATGTGGGGTTCTTATCACACATCGAATAAGTTGGGTGAAAAAGATTGCAATAAATACATTGAGGTGGTTTCTGATATGGTTTGTCCTTCTTACTATAGTCTTTCTGTTTGTAGGATCTATCAGGGACTCTGTTTGCAAAAGCTGTAATTTCTGTGTCATATGATGTAGTTTTAAATATGTCCCGATTAGAGGAAAAATAAGCTGACCCCCGTTTCTCTAATTGTTGAATGGAATCAATATCTGACTGTTGTAAGAATTTAGCAAAAGGGGTAGGCACTGTAGAAATAACTTTGTCCATTACCATTAGCTCTTCTAGTTTTTCATAGCTGTTACCTACTTTAGCCGCCTTAGTCCATTTTTTAAATGTGCTCTGCACGTTAGAAATGTAGTCTAAGAACGTTTCAGTTGCTTTTGGTTTAATCTGTGAGAATTGAATTTGGTAACCAGTAGCGTCCAAAAGAAAATGTTGCATTATCCTATCGTGTATGTACTGGTAATTGTTTCTAAGATCTGTAGGTATGGATTCTATTACTTTTAAAGGCTCCCCACTCAGGTTCCTCATGTAAATCATTGCCCAATCCTCTAAAGGTATTTTCTGTGTTTTTAGTTGGAACTCTATATTTTCAGTCCATACGCTGATTGAATCACCTACAGTGTATGGTTTGATCAGGCCCTTGTACTTACTAAATTTGTTCTGTTCTTCTTGGCTCTTTTGTTTGCTAGAGGTTATTTGTATGTTAGAATCTACCTCCATTTCCTTCATCTTTAATTTAGTTTCTGAATCTACCTGTATCTGCTTTTGTTTGGTGGCCTCCTCGATTTCTTTCATTTCTTTTAGATGTTGCCTTTCTATTGCTCTTTCATCCCTCTGTCTAGCTAGCTCTTCTTTATACTTTTCATCTGCCCATTTTTCTAGCTTATCTCCAGTGTGGCCCATTGCGATGCCCGCCTGGATACATTCATTTAGTGACGCCATTTTGTGGCGTAATGTTAGTTCAAAATGATAATATAATACTATGCACAGAATAGTTTACAATAATGTGTTAGTACATGTACATCATTTGCTGGAAAAGAAGATGCATGATTAAGTTAGAGCATACCAAAATATTCGGAAAATATACTCATCTAATTTGTTGGACAGTACGGTACTTGAGATGTTCCACCGCGACCTTTCACACTACACACCGGTTTGATTTGCTACCACACGGGCTGCGTTCTGGTTGGTAGAGCAGCAAAAATTAGACACACGCTTAAGTTGTAAATACAAGCTCACAATTCATCATATTCTATCAAATATTTCATATTTCATAAAGTTTTTACTCTAATTTCCTATTTCATGCGATTGGTGAATGAGAATGTGATAAATAGTGATAAATGGTATTAATGATGAATGATATGATCGTCTGAATGATTATTAGATGATAAATGAGATGATTGGTCGTATTGCCGTCAATGTCGTTTTGTCTTCACCGTTTGACTCTGGCGTACCTTCGTTCTAGCCTGCAGTTCGTCGCTACTCTATTTACTGATTTCGTAGAATGGTGACATTGATGGCTGTATCACACGCAATGGAATGTACACGGTGGTTACGATGTTAACGTTTACTGATGATTTTATACATTTCAATTGCTTTTAGTATAATATCACACTTTCAAAATAATATTGGTAGAATTTCACACTTTACCGATCTAATTTGACTCAATTGTGGTTCACACTCCACAAATTTGGCGATCGTATAATACACCACAAGAAAAAAAAATTTAATTTATAGCATGTATCACAATAAATTTGTATTACTTTGCAATATATCACACATCACAACTGTTGAAACGTGCATTGAACTAATTCTGGTACAGAACTCTGTAATATCAATCGATAGCTAGCGTTCGTTTAGTGGTTTATAATACCACTTGCGTGTTGGCGTTAGCTGCTCGTCGAATATTACTACAACTGCCTGCTATGGCTGTTCAGAAATGTTCACTGAAATCTGCCAGTAATTGTACTGCTGGCGTTCGTTCAATGTGTTCTGACCCTAATTTGCCGCTGGCGTTGATTCTTTGACCATTCTGACACCAATTCGAGGTCTTTCCTCATTGTATTGTGGCGTTAGTTCACAATTTCTGACACCAATTCGCAGCTATTCTCACTGTATTGTGGCGTTGATTCACAACTTCTGACACCAATTCGCTGTATTGTGGCGTTGGTTCACATCTTCTGACACCAATTCGCAGCAGGACTGGCCTTACTATATTCTGGCGTTGGTATGCCACTTCTGACACCAATTCGAGGTCTAGCCTGTCAGCGACTTGTGCGCTGCAGCTTTCAAGACTCCGCTACTTTCGCACTGCACGAAATAACAATTCATGACATTTGCGAAAGGAATGCATTTTATTCAGAGCCGACATGTGGATGGCTCTACAAGCGTTAGGTTTCATCATTGTTACACAATATGAATACATCAACGTGATGATAGATGATGCTAGCATTACACAATCTAAATGATATAGCCCTATGTTTGCCTATGGCCTAGAAAGCTATCGTATTGGTCAAGGATACGTCCGACCTCTATACCGTCTCCAGTCAGTCTGTCCCGCTACACCTAGCGTGGACAAGCACGGACACTTTACTCTCCGTGCCTTCACTCTTATTGCGTGCCTGGTCTTGCCAGCACGCCGGCTGGTGAGTCTGAGTAACCTGGCATATCACGGTTACTCGTAAGGACCAGCAACCCAATTGCTTGGGGAAAGCCCTCGCTCATCCGTACTTGTTGACCTCTGGTCTGACACAAATGTGTCTCCCAGCGAGGTTATAAATAGTACTCGGTGTCTTCCCTGTCTGGGTGTCTCTCTACTAGTCTAGTGTTAACTCCTTACTCCTGTAAGGTCTTATTGGGATGCTGACACCGCCCATTTACTCATTACCGGGGAGGGGGGAGGGTTGCCAGATTGTTGAGCATTGACTCAAGTCAGTTCACAGTTTAAATAATGGCAGTTACCATAATTTACATGCGTCCAGACCAAACAAAAAATGGGTAAATGACACCGAAATAAAAGTAAAATCTAGAAAGTACCCAAAATATTCAACTCCAAATGAAAAGTATCTAGAATTGAATCCAGCATCCAAACGTCAGAAAACGGCATCCAGACGCCGACAAAAACCTCTAGATTTGGATATAAAATATCTAGAATGGCAACTCTGCACAGCACTCTTATATCGAGTGCAATGTGTAGCGAATAAGCACAGGAACCAACCAGGAGTTGCTGATTCAACTGGGGATGAGCAGAGGGTTTGGTATAGACAGCACTTTGCGCGTAGAAAAATGAATGAATAAATTCATATCAAGGAAGATAACAAGAATTAACACTTTTCCAAGAGGTTTAACAAAGGTTCTTATCATTGAATAACGAAGACACAAACAATAGATTGCAAGATTTATTGCCGGATATATTTCGCTGCATCACGTCAGCTAAATATTGCAGAAATCACACATCATAAACTAAAGTAATAAGATACATCCTTCAAGCTAAAATATGCACACACTCGCACAGTAATTTCAATTATCTACAACTGTAATTTTAAACTGACTATCACATCTTTCTGTTTGCAAAAAAACCAAAAAACAAAACAAAAAAACTTATTAATGAAGCATAATCGTGATCGCTTCTGTCACCTTTACCATGCGACATGATAGTCAGTTACAACATTGCCGTGGTAGACAATTGAAATTACTGTGCGAATATGTTTGCTGTACATTTTAGCTCGAAGGATTTCCTAATTACTTTAGTTTATGGTGTGCGATTTCCGCAGTATGTACCTCACGAGATGCAGCAAAATATGCCAAGCAATAGATCGTTCAGTCTACTGTTTGTGTCTTCGTTATTCAAATTCACTACAGGAAAATATATTGACATTGTATAATATTTTTTTTTTAAAGAATTTAAAAAAAACATTCTTAAGTAGACATAAAGACATACAACATTTTAGGACAGAAGGAAAGAAATAGAAGTGTGCCAGGGAGAAAGAAAGGAATGTATATCCAAAGTGGTGAATGAAAAGCCAGGCCAGGTGTAGTTGTAGTGTGCAATGATCTCGAGTAGAAGATATGTGGGTGAGACGGCTTATTAATTAAGATGAATCTATTCTCATCCTGCCAGTCTTCCAGTCTTTCTCCTCTCTGGTCCATGTGATCATAGCCCCAACTCATTTTTTAGTCTTTTAATGGTAGTGTGTCCAAAGCCTGTGGGCGGTCACTTGGACAGTGATAATTAATCAGATGTAGGTCTGTATTGCCTGTCTTAAGTTTAAGTGTCTGATACTCAGCCCTTTCCATGTAAATTTCAAATTTTGGGGAAACGTGTGT
>JACEFZ010023134.1:0-101569 GCA_014155875.1 Cepaea nemoralis | reverse complement strand
GTAAAATTTAATAGCACATACTAAAACAAGTCTAGACATCCACATAAACATGATTTGTGGGTCTACTGACTTTATAAAATGAATTTTAGAAGGATGAGACGCACTTAACTGTAAAGTATGAAGGGAAAAACAATATCAAGTAATCGGTTCTTGTATTAACGCGACCTTGAAATGGTCTTCATTCCCCCCTGGAAACCCTAAAATTCCCCCTGGGAGGGAATTCCCCACCGGTTGAGAACCACTGAACTAGTGTATTTTTCAGATGTGCTAATCATCCATAAAACTGATTTTGTTTTTTCGTTCATTCGCTTTGAACTCAAGTGTAGTACAAACACATGGAACTACTGCTAGTGCACTGGACTGATTTTTGCGTGTGGATTAGCTTTCCCTATTACCAGTGTCCCTCGCCAACAGGCGACTTCAGAGGAACTTGTAATTTGCATCTGCAAGTCAAGGAAGGAGTCAACATTTTAATCCAACTGACCAGAGCAAGGGTTGAACCCGCTACCTCAGCATCAGCGCACCGGAATAAAACGGATGTTATAATAGCTTAATGCGGACAATGCTGTCGGTGGCCAATGTTTCAGATTTGAGGGAGATTGACCGACCGGTGACAATTGTAGCAGAGAAAGATACCACATTAGTCGGTGAAAGAGAGGCATTGATCCTACACTGGATCGTATTCACAGTTCTGTGTCAGGTCATTGATGTCTTCGGGACTGTGACCAACATCATCAACATCGTGTGCTTCGTCAAGCAGGGGTTCAGTGATTCCATCAACGTCAGTCTTCTAGGTACGGTAAGATGTACACAATAACACAAACATACACATAAACGCATAAACAGCAACATACCTATAGACATTTATGTACATGTGCACACACAGATAGGTAAAACACATGTCCCATGTCACACAGAAGAGGTCGCGTCGCTATAACGGTTAGGGGCTTAAGCTGACAATATCACGAGCGCAGTGGCGAAAGGTTCGAATGTCCATTTGCTACTCATGCCTAAAAATGTGATGGAGCTAACACTTCACATACCGACAACAGAATCTCCAACGGGACTTCCCCAACGTATTAAGCCAATCTGTCTAATTGATCTGTAATGTTAGTGAGAACTGTCCCATGTCTACTAGGTTTTTATAGTTGGTTCTAACTTTCTTGTCGTGCCGTAAATCTCTCTGAGTTTTCCTGTCAATGCTGCGTCTTCTGTAACTTTTGTTAGCTTCTGCCTATTGATCGGGGTATTGATCTCACTACTCAAAATCTGCTGCTGTATAACTCTCCACTGTCAACCTTACTCATTATCCATGTTTTACCACATATCTCTTTAAACAAAAAATACACAAACCCCCCCCCCCCCCCCCCCAAAAAAAAAAAAAGCATCACGTTGTTAGATCCCGTCTTGGATTCAGGTCACCCATGAAAATTTTGATTTTTTCCATTTATTTGATTACCTATACTATATTGGAGTTTCATATAACGTTCCTCTCGAAATGATTCATCCTTGTCATCTATTGGTGCGTAACGCTATATTCATGTTTACATTTCTGAAGGTAATACAAGTTTCTGTTTTTATTCTATGACTCACCTCTGTCACTCTATAGGCTTTCCCTGCACTTTTTGATAGCATTACGAAAACGTCATCCCTTGGGGGAAGTGGTGGGACGAGGGGAGGAATTCTTCTGCATGGCTTGAGAACAGCACTGTTTCACCTTTAGATAGGCTTTTGCCTGTCCCTGTACACCCTGTTTCGCATACTCCTAAAATGCTAATCTCATAGCAAGTCATCTCCTCTACCAACAGTGCTGTCCTTCCCAAATTCGTACACAGTTCTATCATTCCAGTGTCAATTATGGACGTTTTCTTTCAGGACCCCAAAACAAACAGACCGAAACATTGCTAGACAGACAGTCTTATGAAATTACTGTGGTACTATTTTTTCCCCGTGAAGGAACCCATATTACAAAGACTTAACTTTATTTTTACTTACACTACACAATTGTCTTGGCTATATTATATATTAGAATATTTATTTGGCATCTAAACAGAAGAGGTGAAATAAAGAAAATGGCCAATTCACGGCAAGGTAGGTAGAGGAAGACGTTCATAGATGCACGTGGGCAACTTTTGCAGCCTGAAGGAAAATAATAATGTAAATTGATGCATTTTTTCCCTTTTTTGCATATCCTATTTACAGGACATGGCTGTCAATACCAGCACTACTGTTGTTGATGTCTTGGCAAGTTTACGTTCAGTAGTTTACCATTGCTTTCGTAACGACCGGCTCCCACACCAATCACGTTAAAATCCAGCGCGACACTGTCTGCTGCCAAATCGGTCGCAGTCGTATTTCGAGCGCAGGTAAACGGAATTACGAACCACGTCGGTAATGCCTTTGCCACGGAGACCCGCTAAATCGATGCTTACTTCATCAAAATATCAATTGAGAGAGACACACACACACACACACACACAGTGAGGGGGGAGAGAGGAGAGAGAGGGGGGACAGACAGACAGACAGACAGAGAGACAGACAGACAGACAGACAGACAGACAGACAGACAGACAGACAGACAGACAGACAGACAGACAGACAGACAGATAGATAGAGATGAGAAGAGTCATGATCTTCAATGCCAGCTCCAAGTCGGGTGGCTAAAGAAGGATTCCATATTTAGTATGTTCACTTTATACCAACTAGACATACGTATCAGCGGGAGTCAGAAGGGACAATGACACTAGTGATATATTTAAACTGTTAGAAATCTTAGTGTTCAAACTATAACTATAACAACAATAACCAACACATTTTGCTAAGCGATATACTAATATGTATTATATAATAATGAGGTTAATTAAAGTTACTATTTAAAATACAGGTCTGGCAATTTCCGACATCGGGTGTCTGACGACACTGATTTGGACAAACATTTGTTACACCCCGGCATTCACCACAGCCGATCTTCCATTTGACGTCGGCGAGCTGCAGTCGCTGGCTAGTGGCTGGCCTCATGTTGCCTTCTCTAGAATCACTTGCTGGATCACCGCCTTCATCACGCTGGAGAGATGTCTGTGTATCACGATTCCCTTGAAGGTTGGTTGACCTCTGCGGGGTTATTGTCTGGGACTTCAGTTCATTCATTCATTCATTCATTCATTCATTCATTCATTCATTCATTCAACCAGTAAGTCTATTGAACCTTCATATGCTGTTGAACCTTCGTGTATAGTTGACTCTACCTATTTAGCTGGACCTGCCTGTACCGTCTGGATAACCTACCTGTGTAATTGAACCTACCTGTGTAGTTGAACCTACCTGTGTAGTTGAACCTACCTGTGTAGTTGAACCTTCTTGTGTAGTTGAACTTATCTACGAAACTACCTATGTAGTTGAACTTACCTTCTTAGCTAGACCTGCCTATTCAGTTCAACTTACCTGCTTAGTTGAACCTACCTGTGTAGTTGAACTTACCTGCTTAGTTGAACCCACCTGTGTAGTTGAGCTTACCTGTTTAGTTGGACCTACCTGTGTACGTGAACTTACCTGTTTAGGTGAAACTGGGCACTGGTGTCCGTGATACGTGCGTCCGAAGTACATTTTCAATTACTATTTATTTGACTTCAATATTTCAATGTTTCTGCTACACATGCGCATGTAATTGAGCCACCAGACATGAACATTTTTCAAGAGCACAACAAGACCATTGATTAACCAGCATGGAACTTTCAGTGGATATAAGCTGACGGTGATGTTAAGGAGATCGGAGCGCCCATGGACATGTCCGGAGTGTAGCGATGATGGCCCTCACAAATCACTATTGATTCTGCTAGGGATAAATTCATGTCTGTCGCTCTTGAGTTCTACCTAATAAACATGTTTTAGTAATAGGTCTTCAATCGTTGCTACATGTTTCATTTGTTGTGAATGTTCTTTGCCACATTTCCTTGTCGTTTGGTGGACGATAGTTGGTATTATAAATATGATGTCTATATGAGAGTGGTAGCCATTATGCTGTTATTTTTTGCATTTAATACATAATTGATATTTAATACTTATCTTTACATTGTATGTTTAAAACAGTGAAGAGTTCACCCTCCAAAGAACCACTTTAAACTTCAATTAAAAATTGATATTTAATATTTGTCTTTACATGGTATATTTCAAACCAGCGAAGAGTTCACACTCTAAGGCTCCAGTTTAAGCTGACAATTAGTGTCTCTAGAGGACGCAGAGTCTCAGGCTTCATTTCAAGGCAACACAAGTATACAAGCAAGGAAAGGGCACTTTAACACGTCTTAAGGTATACGGGGGCATACGGTGCTAGACCCACAATTTAACACACTAGTCGGAACTTGCTGGGCCATGTGGTCAGACCCACAATTTAACACACTAGTCGGAACTTGCTGGGCCATGTGGTCAGCACCACGTCTGTCACTTTTATTTCCCAAGAAATGTCTTCGTGCCCACTGTAGACTGGGGCGACCTCTAAACCCGGTTACATTTAAACATCCCAATCCACATCATGCGCATTGAACCTATGGTCATTGGGCATGCAGGCGAGCGTCTAGCCACTTTGCTGCCTCGAAAACGCAACAATACCAGCGGAATATTCATAGTGCTGTCGTTGCACATCTGGTGTATTGTGTGATGTCTGACGTAAACCCACTAACACAGATTTAAATCATAAATAGGTTTGGGCATGTGTATGCCAATTTGATCTTTTCTGTGTTATTTCTGAAATAATCTAGTACGTTTCCTAATATAGATCAAAGGCATCAATAGATGTGGCCATTTGTGTGCCAATTTGATCCCTTCTGTTTCATTTCAGATATAATATAATACGTTATTTTCTAAATTAATGTAGGTCAAAGGTATCATGACACCGAAGCGCGTGTCTGTCATCATTGTTTCCATCTTCGTCACCCTCATTTCAAGCATGGCGCCTGTGTACGTTGTAAATCGACCAGGCCTGAAGTGGTATCCACGTCGCAACAAGACTTTGCTGGGGATTATTTATACGTCGGATCGAGAAAGCGTGGAGAAGATCTTTTATGCAATCAACAGTGTCTTCATTCCATTCTGTGCATTTGCTGTCATCATTGTGTGTACAATAACACTATTCATTCAGCTCCACAAGAAATCACAATGGCGGAAGAAGTCTGTTCACTGCGCACAATCTGACAACGTTTCCAGTCGTAATGAGAAAGTTGCCAAAATGGTTGTCATAATTTCAACAATTTTCATCTGCTGCTTCACGCCATTGGGTCTCATATTTATAGCCATGTCGCTGGAGCCTGAACTCTCGCATGATGGAAAATATCAGCATCTGCTTCGAATGGTTGGTGGGATTTGTGTTGTGTTTGAATCAGTCAACTCATCGGCGAACATCTTCGTTTACTATCACATGAGCAGTAAATTCCATGAGACTTTTCGCGCCTTATTTGTCAAAAATAGTGCAGTTACGTGCCGCATGAGAACATGATGATGAAAGGTGTTTATTCAAAATGTGAGATATAATGGATACTTTGAGGTGATATTAGCTTGTAACATATCTGGCTGCCAACTGTAAAATGTACAAACTGTCATTGACACAGTTAGTTATTTAGTCGAGGTTCCAACTTCACGGCAACGGGTCGTCCCCATTATGCTCCGTTCCTGTGCCAGTGAATATCACACAAAATGATCCCCACTGTCCAATGTGAAAAGTGGAGCAGACAGGAGTCCCAGCAATCCAACAGCCCGCACAGGTACACTGTGCATAATGTCGCCGCCAGAATGCCAACACAAAAGTCATCCACGAAAACCACAGTTCATTGTCGATGGAATCGGCAGTCACCAGAAAGACCTCACTGACCCGGGTATTCTCACATGGCTCGGTCTCTTACCGCAGGGAGACCCGCCGAAAGAAGCATTAATCGCGAACTACGTAGCTCCAACGCCGAATACAAGAACTGAGAGTGAAGCCTGGTCAAGCATGTGGCTGCCGTCTTTGAAGTAAATAAAAAAATGAGCTATGCAAACCAACTCCTCATTTCAGTGAAAAGATATACTTTGTAATTATTGCTTGCAAATCATACTACTATTTTATTTAAAAGTCTAGTTCATAATTCCTTTCCATATATTTGCCTGCCCACTGTAAACGTGAAAAACTTCCATCAACGCAACTTAATCACACTTCTCGATTATGCACTGGTTAGACAGGATCAAGTCAGGTTATTGCACGTAGCACTGTTTGCATCGTATTTCCATATGCTCAAATGTGTATATGTATTGTATTTGTTGGAAGGGGACGCCAACGAACCCACTAAATGCTCTCTCTGTGGGCACTTTTCCTGTGCTTGTTTCTGAACACTGTTTTGCCAGGCTGGTGACAGAATAATCATTCCATTTGTTTAAAGGTGTCGTTGGTCTTAAGTTTTTCCAGTGAGCCTTGCACACTTGATAGATGCGATTTTCTGTTTCTCTTCAATTCAACAGTCCAAAGGATTAACGACAAACCTCAATAAGATGCTACAATTTCTAGGTTAAAATTTTTATAGTTCATTTCAAGAAGTTTATTAAGTGAAATATTTTTCTTACAAATGACACGTGCATGAACTTCACCGAGCACACACATATCACCAGATCAACTATCAAATAATGCAACAGAGGCCAGCAAAGCCGAATGGATACGAACCCTTACTCTTAAACTTCCGCTGTGCTCAAAGCGAGGTAGCGGGTTCAACCCCTGCACCGGTCAGTTGGACTACAATATTGACTTTTCTTACTTGACTTGGGGTCGTAAATTACACGTACCTGAGAAGTCGGAGTAGGTTTACCTGATGGCGAAGGACACTGATAATAGAGAAAACTTACCCATATGATAAACTAGTCAAGTATAGACTACGCTCAAGTTAAAAGAAAGTGAATGAATAAAAAATACACTGTAAAAAAAGGAAGAAAGTATAGACGCTGTGGAGACAATCAATGCAGTACGGACTCGGCTGATGAGACTGATGCTAGCCCGACTACGCGAACTGAGAGTGGAGCCTGGTCAAGCATGTGGTTGCCATCCTCGAGGTCCAGAGACGAGATATGAAAGCCAACTGCTCATTTTCAGTGAGCAGAAATGTTTTTGAAATGCTTGCTGCACTGGGAGACTGAGCAGGAATGTCCAGTGCTTATTTCGTTCATGTCGTTCGACATATCATAACATAACAAAGCAAATATTCCAATTATTTATTGTACATCCAAACGTAAAAACACCGTCTTTAAAGTAGAAAGTTATAACTGTCTTAGATCGATTCCTCTATGACAGGAGCAACTGTAAACGTTATTATCATAATTAGTGCAATAAGATGTCATTTTGAAATGTAGATAGGCAGCAATTACGTATTGGATAATTACATAGTTCTATGACCATAATTATTATGTATCTTTGCTATCCAAGCTAACATGGACATGGCATTTTAAAAATACTAATTTTTGTGAGGCAACTAACAATAATTCATGTGATATCGTATAATTCATCTACTCTTACATTACGAACAACATAGGAAATGTTATGTCATGTCTACAATTCACACTTCTATTATTGCTGTCATGCGATAAAGCTAGGACTACAAGAGAACAGTTAGGCACAAATGTGCGCTGACGCGCCTAGACAGACATATAACAGCAAGGCATAACGAAAATGATTAGCTAAGTTTGTGTTAAACACATCTTTATAACTATGATGATAACCTGGTTTAAGTAATGCATTATTTGTAAACACGTTATATTCTGTTCATGTAAATACTGATTTCATGAGCCAAATCCGACAATAGTTGTGTCGCCGTTTTATTTATTTATTTTTTTGTTCGCATATCTTTTACAGGACATGATATACGCTGTCAATATCAGTATCTTTCAGCTGATTGTTGATTTCTTGGCAAGATTACGCTCAGTAGTGTGCCATTGCTTTCTGAGCCACCAACTCACTTACCCCGTAAGTCACCGACACGGAGAGGACCGCTACCGATTCTTGCACACGTGAGGTTACTCACGAGAGTATACGGGATTACGGAAAAAGTCGTGTAATCCCTAGACCAGGGAGAAGTTTAGTTAATTTTAATAATAGAAATTGCGTTGTTTTACTTCAGGCAAGCCAGTTGGTGGTTAGTATTTTAAATAGAAATTATCATCGCATGTGCGTGCTAACATTCTCAATATTTCCTTTGTATAGTATAGTGTCCCGGTCACAGCTTAGGTACAATTTCCAGTCGGTTCAATTTTAATTCCGGAATTCTTAGAATGTCTTCACGCTATCGGTAATGTTGAACTGTACGGGGTATGGTTCATAGCGAAGTCGCTCAAAGAGAAAAAGTAGCTGTAACCTCCTATGTATAATTTAACTTATTTAAACTATTATAAACGGAAGGTGGATTGTGAAACCTCGTTAAATTTAGAAAAAAAAGTTTCTGGTCAAAACGATAGAATGAAGCCCCGAGCCTTAAGAATTAAGAAAACGGCATCTTGCCTTCTAGCTAGGGTTAGTAACTATCAGAGTACGTACCTGTTCAGTTAAAACCTAATAGCAATTATCCAATGAGACGACAGCAATGATGTAAAGCAAAATACAATGATACAAATATCAGATTTTCGTTCATTTTTTGTTTATAATCTGGCATGAAAACGCGGATGGAAGGCAGGAGATCACCCCACTCATTATAAGTGATGTAGTATATGTGAAACACTAACACTGTATAACACTGCCTCAGTATGACACGAGTAATCACGCTCAATGTACAGTTGTCATTACTCTTGGATGATAGTGTTAGGTACGCGTTTATTCCACAATTCTTTCTTCTGCCATTTGCCTCCCATTGGTGCTTAAAAGTCGCTTAAAAGTCGACAGGGTCGACTTCATCGCACCGGGTTTTATCCCATATGGCTCGGTCTCCTTCCGCAGCGCGGAAAGCGTCACACAAAGCACGAACTCCGTAGCATTTAGCGACGACCCACAGGAGTCTCCGAAAAATTTAACTCGTAAACCGAAGGGTGCGGCCCGGAATCGAACCCGACAACCTTCGGAGCACGAGTCAAACGGCTTGACCACTTCGCCTGCATAGACCCCTAACTAACTCAGCCATGCGGTTGTTTTCTTCTTCTTCTCCTCATCGTGTTCCTCTTGTACCTTGCGGTGTCGAGGTGAAGCATAAACGGCGGGAGAGTGCCTGTTTATGGGCTTCAAATAACGAGATTTCATTGGACTGTTATTCCCTCTGTCCATCGTTTACACGGTAGGCCTCTTTTTCTGATTCCATTTTGTTTGCACATCATTGCTTGTTGTCGTATACTATAAATTAGTAGCCTAGATATATGACCGAACCATTTAACTTGCTTTTCTAATGAAATTTAGCTCTCCCATAACCCCCACTTTTCTCTTTTTCTGTCATTGTCCAGGTTTGGCATTGGTAACATAGAGTTGGCAGGACAATTATATTGTAGTATGCTATTTTAGTATCCATTGATGCATGTTTGTTCATTAGTATTGGTGTCATTTGTCCAATGAATTGATTTGTCTTATTGCATTTATTTTCGATCTCATCTTCTGATTTTCCAGTTGATTATATTATACTTTCTAATTACTAGAAGATCTAGTTTCAGTGAGTGTTAATTTGATGAATCTTTTTTTTTTTTTTTAAATTTCTTTCTACTTTGGTTATAGTCATGACCTCTGTTTTAATAATGCTAATTTTCATGTTATGTTCCTTACACACTTCATTTATGTGGCTTGTAATTCTGCTTCTGGTCTTGCTGTTAGTGTTTGATCGTCCGCAAATAGTTCTTTAATGGTGTAATTTCCCGTTGATTCTTCTTTTGTGCTCTGTTCTTCATGCTGTGTTGTTAAAGTATCTTTTTGGCTGGTTTCTTTACACAGCTGTATATATAGGTTATGAACAAGAGGGGAGACAGAACACAGTCTTGTTGTACTCCGGATCTTATGTCGAAGGGTTCTGAGTGTCTTCCGTTTATTCTTACCGCGTATTCACTGTTGTTATATAAACGTCTACATACGTTTTTTAGATGTGTAATAACTCTATATCGTTTAAGGATTTCTCATAGCTAATCAATTTCTCGCTACTCTATGTATGTAGGGAACATAACATGAAAATTAGCACAACTTAAACATAGGTAATGACTGTAACTTAATAAAAAAAAAAATCACCTACACGGACATCCCTTGAGACAAGTAAAGTACCTAGGAAGTATAATATCATCAAATGGCAAAATAGAAGACGAGATGGAAATTAGATGCAATAAGACAAACCAAATAATTGGACAAACGGCACCAATACTAAAGAACAAACATGTATCAAAGCTACCGAGAAAGCATGTTACAACACAATCTTCCTACAAACTCTATGCTACCAATGCCAAATCCGGACAATAATAGAAAAAGAGAAAAGAAATATCACAACAATAGTAACGAGATTCCTGAGAAGCGTAATCAATGAATCAAGAAGAGAGAAAATCATAAATGAAGAAATCAGGTCTAAAGTTGAGGTTATAAAAGCTCTAGAATTTATCAGAAAACATCAGGTTAAATGGTTTGGTCATATATCTAGATTACCAACTAGCAGTATACCTCAACAAGCAATGATGTAAAGACCAGACGGAAGTAGGGGAAGGGTCTGGCCACGTAAACGATGGATAGAGGAAATTACTGAGACCATGGGAACCTCGATATATGAAGCCCATACACGGGCACTCTCCCGATCTTTATGCTTCACCTCGATACCGCAAGGTACAAGAAGAACCTGATGAGATAAGATGAGATTGTCTCGGGAAATTTGCAACGCTTGTACGAGGGAAAGTCAATAAGTAATTCACAAATGGCTGTAGAATAATAACTAAATATGATAACTTTAAACCCGTTTATCTTTATACATACATTGTCGATTTATTTCTCAACATAAATTCCACCAACAGTGATGCACTTATCCCAACGTTTTATCATTCCTCCCAAACCGGCTGCACAGACCTGCGTGTTCTGATTTCTAAACCACGTTTTCACTTCACATTCAACTTCCGCGTCATTCACGAAATGTCTTCGGCCAAGGTGGATTTTCAGCGGACCAAAAAGATGTAAATCGCTAGGGGCTAAGTCGAGGCTGTATGGTGGATGTTCCAGAACGTCCCACCTTAGTTAGTTAATTTTCTCCTGAGTTAATTGAGCCGTATGTGGTCTGGCATTGTCATGAAGAAACAACACTCCTCTAGTCAGCAGTCCTGGACGTTTTCTTCGAGTTGCATTATGAAGCTTCAATAGAACTTCACAGTACGATTCAGAATTCACATTGTCACCCTCCTTCTTGAAATTGGGTAAAAGCACTTCCTGACAATCCCAGAACACTGTCAGCATAACCTTCCCTGCTGATGGTGTAAACTTGAAATTTTCGACACAAGGCGAAGAAGGATGTTTCCGTTGCATTGAAGCACGCTCTGATTCGGGCTGGTAGTGATGCACCCATGATTCGTTCCCAGTAACAATCCTGTTCAGCATGTCTTCTCCTTCATCTTCGTATCGACAAAGGTGCAAGGACAGGCCAAATCGGTTCAGTTTGTGTTCCTCCTTCAATTGTCTGGATACCCACCTTGAGCACGCTTTCTTTCAATCGATCATGCTTTATGCTGAATGCTGAACCATGTGAGCACCCTATTGCCGATGCTACAGTCTATCGTCACTCGCCTGTCACCTCTAATTATATCCTCCACCCGCTGCACGGATGATTCTATTGCAATCTCAACAGGACGACCAGATCGGATTTCATCAACACTTTCAGAGCGTCCTTGAGAAAATGTTTCTACCCCGCTTTGCACCGCTTTACAAACAAACATTTGTCAGCATAAACAGGAAGCACTTCGTTATGAATGTCTTTTGCGGGCAGTCCTTCTGCCCACAAAAATGCACAACAGCACGTTGCTCTTTGGTTGTACACTCCGTAAGTGCAACCGCCATTTTGTTTATGAGCTGCGCATGCGCATGAGACACCTAGCACTACCTGACGAACGGGAATATAAAGTTCGATGTTAGTTAGTTAGTTAGTTAGTTAGTCGCGGTTCCAACTTCATGGCAACGGGTCGTCCCCATATTGCTCCGTTCCCGTGCCAGTGAATATCACACAAAACGCTCCTCACTGCCCTATGTGAACAATGGAATAGACAAAAGTGTCGGCAAGCCAACAGCCCGCACAGGTACACTGTGCATAATGCCGCCGCCAGAATGCCAACACAAAAGTCCTCCACGATGTTGCTGTCACCTAATGACACCTGTAGAAAACACCAACTACATTTCTTGTCATCCCACAGAACTGTGTAACTTACTTATTGACTCGCTCTCGTATAAGTAACCCTAAAGAAACATCAATTTTCTTGTCCAGAAAATAACTTAATTTCTTATGTGCCAAGATGTGCCAAGCAGGCATTGAAACATCTCGGCAAGAGCTGCTTTTATTACACATTAACGTATATTGTCCCTATATAATTGACGTTCTACAAACTAAATAACATATTTGTCTCAATCTCTGTGTGACGTTGTGCACACTGAATTGTATACTGTCCTCATCATTTGTGTGACGTTGTACACAATAAATAGTATGTTTTTCACAGTCAATGTGTGTCGTTTTACAAACTAAATAGCATATTTTCCTCAACTTCTGTGTGACGTTATCCACACCAAATATAATATTTTCCTGAACCTCTGTGTGATACATTTTATCAACCTGGTGTAATTAGTGAACTTCTGTGCGACGTTTTACGCATTTTTTTGTTCGCATATCCTTTACAGGGCATAGCTGTCAACATCAGCATCTTTCAGCTCATTGTTGATTTCTTGGCTAGATTACGCTCAGTAGTTTGCCATTGCTTTCTGAGCGACAGGTTCACATACCCCGTAAGTTACCGACGCGGAGAGAACAGCTATATATTCTCACGCAACGTCACGTTACTCACGAGAGTATACGGGATTACGGAGAAAGTGGACGTTTTACACTAACTAGCATATTTTCCATAACCTCTGTGTATTGTCGTTTTTTATACAAAAGATAAAATGGCGGCTGATGTTACGTTTTCAAATAATCGTGGTAGCCAGGCGTCACAGTCCACAACAGACGATCAGTTAGTGAGTGAGGACTTTGTGCTGATCTTCCAATGGCTGATGCTAAGTGTCGTGTGCCAGGTAATTGATGTGTTTGGAACTGTGACCAACATCATCAACATCATCTGTTTTGTGAAGCAAGGTTTTAAGGACCCCGTCAACGTCAGTCTTCTAGGTAAGCTATCAAACTGTGTACAGGGGTTTGTAAAGTCTCACTACACTTCGTATGTAGAACGAATTTGAAAACATTCTTTCTTCCGTTGATAACACCAATCTGGTTGGAGTGCAAAGAATTACTCCAGCAGATGACAACCATTCGCTGCTTATTGCTTCACAGTGGACTGTGAAGCACATTTGTTTTATGACATTTCGGACTTCATTTTTCAAATTTGTTCAATACTGTTAAAAAAAAAAAAAGCAACACAACATTTTTGGTGTTACTTTTATAAAAGACTAGCTGACCCGGCCCGGCTTCGCCCAGTTCCTGGTGGGGAGCATCTCATTTAATTCATATAAGTAGTCATATAAGTTCTCGTTCCCGTTACCGACTGTCTGTCTGTCTGTCTGTCTGTCTGTCTGTCTGTCTGTCTGTCTGTCTGTCTGTCTGTCTGTCTGTCTGTCTGTCTGTCTGTCTGTCTGTCTGTCTGTTTGTCTGTCTATATGTCTGTCTGTCTGTCTGTCTGTCTGTCTGTCTGTCTGTCTGTATGTATGTATGTCTGTCTTTCTGTCTGTCTTTCTGTCTGTCTGTCTGACCCGGCCCGGCATCGCCCAACTCCTAGTGTGGAGCATCTCATTTAATTCATATAAGTAGTCATATAAGCTCCCGTTCCCGTTCCCGACTATCTATCTGTCTGTCTGTCTATATGTCTGTCTGTCTGTCTGTCTGTCTGTCTGATCCGGCCCGGCTTCGCCCAGCCCCTGATAGCGAGCATCTAATTTAATTCATATAGGTAGTCATATAAGTTCCCGTTCCCGACTGTCTGTCTGTCTGTCTGTCTGTCTGTCTGTCTGTCTAATCATTTATTGGTTGCAGTTAGAACAACCTTAGATAAACGAAGACCAACTTACAAACAGCATTAGAAAGAGCACTTGAAAGATCTTTACATCTTCCCCAACAATTAACTTGGGTAAATGGAGCGGCGGCAGCAGCATCAGCAGAAGAAGGAAAAGGAGGAGTAGACAACTGCAGCGAAAAGGTGGGTCTGTCTATCTATCTGACCCGGCGTGGCTTCGCCCAGCTCCTGGCGGGTAGCGTCTCATTAAATTCATACAACAACAAAAGTAACTTAAAAGAATGTCCTTCCACACACCATCCATTATTTTTAATGAAAACTCTTTCTAATCACCTGCATGACTACAGTAACTTCTTAAGCAAAAAAAGATGAGTTACAATGTTATGCATTGTGCATTATTTTTATGAAAACTTTGAAAATGCCTTACAGATTGTATCATTATTTATTATAACTCATATGCCGGTACATAACTATGGACACAGAGTTTATAAATCTTTGAAAACGATGCCACAATATGACTATAAGTTATACAGAAAAGTTATGCCCCTTGAAATAACTTTTACAGAGTTAGGTCCCCTGAGATATATGAAATTATAATGAAAAATGAAATAATACTGAGTAAGCAGGCGATTTCACACTAACAAAATATCACAGTTGGCAGCGCTGGAATGAAAGGAAGGCGTGTAGATAATTTCATCTCAATCGGATGGGCCGTTCGCGAACAAATAAAGGACATACATACATACATACAGACAGACAGACGGAGATCGCCTTTTATATATAAGACTAGCTGACAAGGCCCGGCTTCGCCCAGTCACTGGTGGGGAGCATCTCATTTAATTCATATAAGTAGTCATATAAGTTCTCGTTCCCGTTACTGACTGTCTGTCTGTCTGTCTGTCTGTCTGTCTGTCTGTCTGTCTGTCTGTCTGTCTGTCTGCCTGTCTGTCTGTCTGTCTGTCTGTCTGTCTCTGTGTCTGTCTGTCTGTCTGTCTGTCTGCCTAATCATTTATTGGTTGCAGTTAGAACAACCTTAGATAAACGAAGACCAACTTACAAAAAGAATTAGAAAGAGCACTTGTAAGATCTTTACATCTTCCCCAACAATTAACTTGGGTAAATGGAGCGGCGGCAGCAGCAGCAGCAGAAGAAGAAAAAGGAGGAGTAGGAGCTTGGAGGAGGAGGATGGAGGTGGAGGAGGGAGGAGGAGGAGGGAGGAAGAGATAGGCGGAGAGAGGAGGAGGAGGGAAGAGGAGGGAGGAGGAAGGAGGAGGAGGAGTAGGGAGGAATAGGAGGGAGGAGGGATTAGGAGAAGGAGGAGGAGGGAGGAGGAGGAGGAGGAGGAAGTAGGAGGAGGAGGGGAGGAGGAGGAGGGAGGAGGAAGGAGGAGGAGAAGGAGGGAGGAGAAGAACGCAGGAGGAGGGAGAAGGAGGAGGAGGAGGAAGAGGGAGGAGGAGGAAGAGGGAGGAGAAGGGATGTGGAGGGAGGATGAGGGAGGAGGTAGAGGGAGGAGGAGGGAGGAGGAGAGAGGATGAGGGATGAGGAGGAGGGAGGAGGAGAAGGGAGGAAGAAGGAGGAGGAGGAGGGATGAGGAGAGGACGTAAGAGGAGGAGGAGGGATTAGGAGGAGAAGGGAGGAGGAAGGAAGAGGAGTGATTAGGAGGAGGCAGGAAGGCGAGGAGGTAGGAGGAGGAGGAGGGAGTCGGAGGAGAAGGGAGGAGGAAGGAAGAGGAGTGATTAGGAGGAGGCAGGAGGGCGAGGATGTAGGAGGAGGAAGAGGGAGGAGGAAGGAGGAGGAGGAAGGAGGAGGAAGAGGGAGGAGGAGGATGGAGGAGGGAGAGGGAGGAGGGGAAGAGGAAGAGGGTAGGAGGAGGAAGAAGAGGAGGAGGATTATAACGCATATGCCTGTAGATAACTGTAGTGAAAAGGTGGGTCTGTCTATCTGTCTGACCCGGCGTGGCTTCGCCCAGCTCCTGACGGGTAGCGTCTCATTAAATTCATACAATTAAAAAAAAGTAACTTAAAAGAATGTCCTTCCACACACCATCCATTATTTTTAATGAAAACTGTTTCTAATCACCCACATGACTGTAGATAACTTCTTAAGCATAAAAAGATGAGTTACAATGTTTTGCATTATGCATTATTTTTATGAAAACTTTGAAAATGCCTTAAAGATTGTATCATTATTTATTATAACTCATATGCCTGTACATAACTATAGACAAAGAGTTTATAAATCCTTGAAAACGATGCAACAATATGACTATAAGATATAAAGAAAAGTTATTGAAAGTTATGCCCCTTGAAATAACTTTTCAAGAGTTAAGTCCCCTTGCTATATATATAAAAATTATAATGAAAAATGAAAAATTAAATAATATTAAGTAAGCAGCCGATTTTACACTTAAAAAATATCACAGTTGGCAGCGCCGTAATGAGAGGAAGGCGTGTAGATCGGATGGACCGGTCGCGAACGCATAAAGGACATACAGATGGAGATTGCCTTTTATATATAAGAAGATATTCGCTGATTTGACATCAGTCAACCTATCGACTGTGTCAATCTGGTCATTAACTTCTCGTGGTTACCTGAATTGTACTCACCACATGATTCGTCAGGTCATGAAAGAGGTCAAAGTCAAAACACCATTTTTGACAATAACTCGTGATAGGTTCATGATAATCCTGTGAAACTTACTGAACACTAAAATATCTGACCATACTATTGAATACCTATAAAAGAGTGACGCTCGTTGAGTAAATTCAGTTGAGAATTCAATGCGTAATTATGGCTCATCTCACTACAGAGCAACGACGCATCATCATTGGATGTTTACAGGCTGGACAGTCACAAAGTGTAGTAGCCAGAGACATTACTGTAGTTAGAAGCATCATTAATCGCCTATGGAGGTGATTTCAAGAAACTGGCTCAGTGGCAGACCGGCCGCGCAGTGGGGGGAAAACCCAGAATCACAACTGCTGCCGAAAACGGCTTCAGAGGGCTGCGTCACCTTAGGAATTGATTTGCATTTGCGTCCTCCACAGTCCAGTCAATGCCAGGGGCTTGTTGAATTTCAGATCAAATGGTCGGGAACCGGCTGTACAACGCTGGTCTTTGGGCTAGAAGACCCTATAGAGGTCCTGTTCTTACAGACTGGCATCGCCAAAACCGACTGCAGTGGGCGAATTAGCATCGTCAATGTCACAGGATAAATTAACTTGCCAGTCGATCGATGACAACCAGGCCCGACATTATTTTGCTAACACAATTGACTCTTTTATGGTGAACAAACTGAGGGAAATACGTCGGTACAGATTCTCGACACCTGGTCAACAGTGTGTATGAGATCAAAGGGAGTCACGTCGAGTTGTCTACACACAGTCGACAGTTTGATGACAGGATGTTGTTCGAGAGGTGTGTACTGGCGACATTTGTCTACAAAACGGAAGTTGGCCGTTGCAAGTGATAGACAGAATGCCTGCTAGAGGTCAGAAGGATTCTGTAATGGGAGAAAGGTCTCTGGCTCACAGACAACCCGGATATTTGTTGGATGAGACAAAGAACTCCCCAGATGAAAAGGAAACTTGACAGCTAATTGACTCTGGTTAGTCTGGAAACAGGAGGACAAAGCCAGATTCTGGACTGATTGGCGTCTGGACTTTCTGGTGACTCACTCAAGCACCCATATAAAACCCAGTGCAGTAAACAGGTGGAGGGAGTCGAGGAAAACATTCTGAAGTGTTAGAATTGGGGATAATTCCGAGTTGTGTTATATTAGAGGGACTAGCCTATCTTAGTAGTGATAGTTATCCACGGACATAGATCCAATCGGATTGCCTAGTTTCTCGAGTAACAACAGGAATAGACATATGGTAGGCAATTAATTATATCTAACTTAAGAGTATGATTAGGAATATAGTACAGTACTGTGCGGTGATATAATGTATTATAGGTGCAGTGATAATGTATTATGATTAGTTATAGAATGTTCTATAAGTGCGGTGCTAGAAAGTATCATAGGAGCGTCGGCACTAGTATTCTATTGTGTGGCTTCAATTAGCTTGTGTTATATATCATTTTACTCAGGAAGTTGAGGACAATGTAGTGGAATAATAATTAGAGAGATTAAGGATGGTTGAGAGGGAGGAGGGGAATGTGTAATGGTAGGATCTTCCAGTAGGGCATCTGCTGGGTTTCTACCCGTTCCTTTATTCTTTCCTGGTGTTGCCATGTCTCAGATCATATGATTGAGTTATTTGGCCGTATGACAGAGATCGGATCTCTGTTATAGATCTGAGTGCTGTTATTGGCCTACAATCACCTAATTACGGTCAGGACTGAGTTGCCCTCACCATGATGTTATCTGCTCTACAGGTTCCATGTACAGTTCCCCTTGAGTGTTCCACGTGAGTGTGAGAGGGTTTACTACGAAGAAGCAGTTTCAAAGTTTGACACAATGATGGCTCAGCATCTGAAGACAGAGGTTGCTGAGAGGCCGCTACATAGGGCTTATACCCAAGTTGGTTTGCGGGAACCTGGCTTCTGCTGAGTGGAATTGTATGAACAGAAGTGTTGTGTTTAATGAGTGATAAGCTTCATCACCGAAGATTAATAACTCGCATACTAAGGACATATATATATATATATATATATATATATATTATATATATATATATATATATATATATATATATATATATATATATATATATATACATATCTACCTAACAAACATTAATAGGTTGTGTTCTAAAAGAGGGGAAAATGTTATAACCAGAAACTAATAAACAGTAGAGTTTCCCCAAGTGACATTTCAGTTAATTGGAAGACTATAAGTTCAAACAAATATTAGGAAACAGAGTAACTTCACCGTGTGGTAAAGTGAAGACCAAGATCAACAGTGTCTATCGGATTACCAGCATCCTGTTTGTTCGAGTGATTGGAGAAAGTCGTCATCTTCTGGGTGAGGTTCACTGTCCGGAAAAAATGGTGCTGTTGAGTGCTAAGCACTATGATGTTACAGACTTTGCTTCTAAATCACTGGTCTACCATTAGAATACACGTCACACATTCTACACCTTATACACACACACACACTTCTCCTACATATACTCGTTGCTTTAATAAATTTGTTGTTTTTATTTGTTGAAGCGAGAGTTGTCAAGTATGTTATGTTGGGGAAGAATGAGAGGGGGCATGATCCAGGGATGAGTAAGAGTGAGAGGATGGTGTCTTCAGATTGAGGAAGTGTGTGGACGGAGTCTGCTGGATTTCTCCAGAATAGAGATATTGAATTAAAAAACAAATGTGGGTGTCGATTCTCTTCACTCCAGGGACGACACTAAAGTGGTAAAGAAGAACAAGTAACTAATCCGACATTCATTCTTTACACACACGACAGTCAATAAAATGTTAGTAAACAAATCATTCGGCTTTAAGGAGGACGCGGAGACCCAGATAAGGAGGATTGGGCCGCTACTAGGTTCAAGAAGCTGAACAACTAAGAAATCCGACGACACACTCGTGTATGTGACTTCAAGGTTAGCAGCAGCTTATGCCTCAATGCCTGAGTGGAACTCCTTAATCACATCGCAGGCAGCAGCAGTCAGAATACAGCAGGCTTCTCAGTTTGGTGGGTATCGATCGACGCAGGTAAAAAGAGACTGTGTCTCGAGATGGCGGGGTAGTTTCCTGGCAGTTGTCTTCACCACGAGCTTGCCGATCGTGCTCTGTATTGTGATTGCCTTTATCCCTGAATGTATCTATGGATTTCTCAGGCTTCGGAAGAGATCAGGTAGGTGTGTATCCGCAGTTATTGTGATTATGCCCCCTCTTATTGTTGTAATTTCTTGCCAATTTCACCAACTCTTACCCGGAACACATATTAACGTCTTCATAGTGTATGTAATCTGGGCGTGCTGCACTGGTCCTTGCCTTGATCTCGTACACTGCCACTAAGCCTTTTCCTCCACTTCCTGAGTCCTGTGCATATTTGAGATAGCCTTTCTGGCAGAGATTTGCACTCTCGTGTCTGACTGTAGGTCTGGTCGCTCTTCTCTAGATAGTACGAAAATAAAACCTGGCAGTTATGTTAATCCGCCTTCCGCCAGATAAGATCTGCACTCTGAAAGTCTAATGGCAATAAACTGTGAAAAGTAATTACATGATTTAAGATTTCGACAACTGAGAAAATACGCCTGATGCTGATACTTCTAAATATGACAAACTAAATACACTAAAGGAAAGCATGTGTTGGATTGTTGGATGTGTTTTTATAAACAACACGAATTGAACACATTGAACCATGTGTATATATATGCACCCTTATTAGCGTTTGACGTTGTGAAACTGCAAGAAATATCACCTGATATAGAAACGACCTGCAACTATTGAATAATAGGATGTACACGGCACATATTTTAATTTGACTTACGTTTCAATCACAGGTCTGGCAATATCAGATTTGGGCTGTTTACTAACGCTGGTCTGTACTAACATCTTCTATACCCCTGCGTTGATGGTGGCAGAGTTATCTTTTGATCCTAGCGAGCTTCAGTCTCTGTCCAGTGGCTGGCCGAACATTGGCTTCACCAGGATCACTTGCTGGATCACCGCCTTCATCACATTTGAGAGATGCCTGTGTGTAACAGTGCCTTTAAAGGTTGGTGTACTTCCCCGAACTTTCTTGTACTTATCTGTACCTCTCTGTACTTCCCCGAGGTGTTATCAGCGACGCTCCTTTTAAAAAGCCCTCTTAGATACTGACGATTCGTACGACGAATGCTAGTAGTGTGTCGTTCGATGTAGGAATATATACCTTGGGAGCCAGACTAACGTTGTAATTGGTGTAATTGGACTGTCGCCTCTTGGCGTGGAGGTCATGAGTTCGAATTCGCAACGGGGCGGATTTGTAAAGTTGACCTTAGTACCCCTTCGATCCAGAATATAATATGTATTAGTTATACTATAGACTGGTTTTGTCAATGTATATCCTCTGCAGCGTCAGCGTTGTTTCTTCACGTCTGGGTTTAATGACCTCCATTTCTAGCAGTACTTTAGTATGTATAAATTGGTAATCAAGAAGATTAACACCAGCTTATCAAGAGAGAAGTGCTACATGGTATATGTGGTTATAAAAACCAATAATTCCTATACATTGAAATATTGGAGCATACTAGTGGAATAACCATCTGAGCACATAATAGCAATAATATAAGATATGCAGATGATACTGTAGTGATTTCAGACAATGACCATGATCTGCGTCATTTAGTAGATACGGTTATTGTAAGCAGTGAGTAACCACAGCTAGAATTACAGTGTCAGAAAAGAGAGATTCTTTTGATCTCTAAGAAGAAGGACATATCACAATATAACATTCAAGTAAATTGGAATCTTTTTAATCAAGTGAATCGGAACACTTGTCTCGGAACAGTCATTACATCTGATGGAAGGAAGAAATCATTATAGCAATGGAAACTTTATGCCGGCTCCATGGCCGAGGGGTTAGCAGCTTTCTCCGCTAACCCCGAATACTCTCGTCACGTGACGCGACAAGAATTAGCAGTGGTTCGAATCGCAAAAGTGACTTATGAGAGTATGGAGCCGGTCGCTCAGAAAGTCGTGGCGTGCTGATGAGCGTAATCTAGCCTAGAAATCAACATACAGCTGAAAGATGCTGGTGTTGACCGCAATATCCTGAAACAGGATGGAAAAGCGAAAAAAAAAAAAAAAATGGAAACTTTGTACAAAATTAAAAGCATACTGATCAATAAAAATACTGTCAACTGCAATGAGAACAAGTTATTTGAAGTGCTATATTGAATCTATACTGTTACATGCATGTCAAACATGGACAAAAAGCAAACAAAGTAAGAAATAGCTAATGGGAGTGAACATTTTTATTCTGAGAATAATGCAAAGAATACCAAGGACGACCAGTAACGCAAAAATGAATGTCTTACCAAAAAAAAAAAAAAAAAATTTCAAACTGTAAAATGATCAGCAAAATTATACGTATACAGTCAAGATTGTCTGCAAACGTCATGAGGAGGAAAAAACAACAACTGGTAAACTTAGTCACAGTTGGCAAAATCAACGGGAAAGGAAGATAAAGAGAAGGTAAAGAGATATATATCTGGACTACTTGGCCATGACGCAATCAGGACAGGACCTCGGACTGATCCAAGACTGAAGTGATCATTAAGAGGACAGTCCATTACCGTTCACAAATACCGGCATGGCAAACACTGATGATTATATTGATAAGATTCTTGTTCTGTCATGTCATTTGAGTTTTTCTATTGCGTACAAGAAGCACATAATGCGTGTTTGTAATGTATGTGCAGTCAATTAACATGATTTGCAGTATTTAGAAGATGAATAACACAATGTAAAGAAAACGGAAACATGCACTTCGACTCACAGATGGACCCAGTCTAAAATAGGTACTAGGATGTGTTGTGGGCAGTAAAGATGGCCGTCCTGATAATGACCACAAATACCATCGAGTGTCGACATGTCTATAAAAATCTTGGTCCTAGCACTATACCCCCAATGTGCCTCCAAGCGTGCAGAATTGTACCTTTGTAAAGTTTTACTTAATGTGATGTGAAACGGCTTGCTTTGATCACCGTTTTATAACTAAGGAATACCATATCTAGTATGTGTGAAATTATGATAAGTAAATACGTACACGTTAATAAGTGAGTAGGTCAGCATGGCCGGATGGATAAGAGGACTCGTTCTTAAACATTCGGTGTCCTGATGTCGAGGTAACGGGTTCAACTCCTATATCGGTCAATTGGACTAAAATGTTGATTTCTTGTCTTTTTTTTAATATATCCTCTTTTACAGGACATCACTGTTAACACCATCATTTTACTGCTGTTGTTGATGTCTTGGCAAGTTTTACGTTCAGCAGTTTACCATTGCTTTATGAACGACCGACTTCCATACCAATTCGTTAAAACGCAAATCGATCGCAGGTGTATGTCGAACGCAGGTAAGCGGGCTCATAAATCGCGTCTGTAAGACCTTAACCAAGGATGCCGGCTGTTTTTTTTTTTCTTTTTCTTGGGGACATAAATTACAAGTACTTCTGATGTCGAAATGGGTTCTCCTGTTGGCTAGGTAGTTGGGAAAGCTAATCCACGCGCAAAAAAATCAGTCGAGTGCCACTATAAGTATTAGTACTCGATGAACTACGCTTAAGTTTAAAGTGAACGAGATCAAAAATAAACATGAGTACGTTCATTGCTTTCCGCAAAATGTAACCAGTCTATGTTTTCCTGCAGGTCAGAAATATCATCACCACAAAGCGGGTGTCTATAATTATTGTTGTCATTTTCACGGTTCTCATGGGAAGTATGGCGCCTGTGTACATGTTCAACACACCGGGCTTGAAGTTCTTCCCACAGAGAAACAGAACGCTGCTGGGCATTGTATACCCGGCCAACAGAGAGCAATCCGAGATGATCTTCTACACGGTCAACAACGTGTGTGTTCCATTCTGTGCCTTTGTTGTTATCACTATATGTACTGTAATTGTGGTTGTGAAACTGCAAGAAAAGATGAAATGGAGAAAGCAGTGTACAGTTAGTAGCCCAGTGGAGAATGTTACAATGAGAAACAGAAAGGTAGGGAAAATGGTTGTGATTATATCTTCGCTGTTCATCGCATGTTTTGTTCCCGTGGTCATACTTTTCATTGCCATGTCGCTGGAACCTGGGCTTTCACAGCATGGCAGATATCGAAACATGCTGATTGTATTCGGTGGTTTGGTACTTATTTGTCAATCAATCAATTCAGCATCGAACATATTTATATACTACCATATGAGCAGCAGGTACAGAATCATATTTCAACAAGTATTCTGTTTGGTCAGAGTACACACTGTTATAAATAACGTAAAATCGCCTGTCAATCATGGAATTAGTCCACACAGGCAAATAGGGCATGCTCAATTTTGATGGTGCGACCTCAGAAGAGACTGAAAATAAGATTGTAGTTAAGTAAGTTTCTCTTCTATTGACGTGTGCCTTTCGTGATAAGGACGGTGGTATATACGTTCAGAACTGGAGATACTAGACCATTTTACATATCTAGGATAGGAGGTCAACAATAAATTATTTCTAGATTAGAAAATCAGGATTGGTAAGGCAGGAAAAAAAAAAAAAAACAATAAACAGTTTGAACAAGAGAACCTGCGAGAAAAGAAAGCTTAGTGCCCAAACAAAAGTCTTAATCCACCAAGTCTGTGGTCTATTTACTCTTCTTTATGGTATTGAATCCTTGTCAACTAACTCACACCTAGTGAAACGATTAAACGCTTTTCATATGTGTGTCTGCGAAGAATACTTGGTGTTAAGTGTCAAGATAAGATCACCAATATCGAAGTATTGGAAAGTGTAGGTGGTGTGACGGTTTGTTCCATGCTCAGCCACCGTAGAATTAGACGGACACATTAGGAGGATGGACGACGGTAGAATACCAAAGAAAAACGGTTTAGTGAATTACAGATGGGTAAAAATTCTCAGCATCAACCTCTAATGCCATTCAAATATGTGTGTAAGTGGTACATGAACGACATAGGCATATATATAGCATCTTTGGAGCAAGTCGCCGCTGATCACTTTGCATGAGGGGAAAAGATGAGGAATAAACTAAAAGTAACGGAGAAAATAATTGCAGATATGTGAGACACTGAGCGTTTAAGACGTCATATGGTGCGTGGTGGTGGAAATGACCATCTGATCTCATGCGCCAATTGGGGAAGAATATTTACCACGCGAATTATGTCTACTTACATTCGTAACCATTCAGTGCAGAGTATAATTACAAGTGCCGCGTATAAGAAGTCCTGCACTTAGATTTAGATGAGGAAACCCTAGGAAAAGCCCTCTAGTACATTTAGCTTTACGTAGAATCCCTAGGTGCAAGAATAGATTAGTTAGATGTCTATAGAAAATGTTACGCTGAGCAACTAGATAATTCACCATTGCGACATTCCCCTTCTGGCCAAAGTATACAGGATTTCCCACCAAATGTAACTGAAGCCTGGTTTATGTTATTACATTAAAAATAATCAAACATTTGGAAACAGAATACTAATAATAATAAAAGGTATAGTTATTGCAACTGAAATCGGAACTTAGTGTAAGTATATTGATACAATTTAAATCAAGAAACACAGGCGATTTGCTGTGTTATGTTGTTAATGAAAACGTGTTTGTCTAAACTGAGGCGGTTCGTTTGACACAATACAATATACATACATGGGAGTGACACAACTACGAAGTGGGCAAGTCTCTGAGACTCATCAGGTCACGTCCTAATGAAGATGGCCATCAGAGGTGTGCTCTGCTAGTTTAACCAGTCGTGTTCTACTGTCCAAGTATGCTGGGACACGAAATTACAAATGGCCATACATTTATTAAGTCTTGCGAAACTTTGGTTAGAAAAAAAATATTCCTTCATCAATTAACACTATCAATTAACAAACACGGTATGAATATTGTAAGATTACCAGGTATTACAGTAAATTCATTCCAGTTACTAGACATGTACTGCCTATCCGTTTTACAAACATATGTGCTGTCAACAATGACTGACTTCTGGAAAGTAATTTGGCCCTTAACAACATGTATTTTCTAAAAACCCAAACTTGTGGTTATCTTATCTATTTTACCTTTCATTGCTGGCCGTGTTTCTTCACATAAAAGAATAAACAAATACTATGGTCTTCACCTGATCATAAAACATGCATTCAAATTTGTATACAAGTATTAATCAACAAGAAATTTATATCACTTCTGTACGACTTTATTTTCCGAGTTGTTAGAGGAGCAGACTTAAATTCAGCATACAAAGTAACATGCTCTTCCCCTGACCATAAAACAGACAATCAAATTTATATACGAGTATTAATCAACAAGAAATGTATACCATTTATGCACGACCTAAGAGTTTTTAGAGGAGCAGACGTATATTCAGATCATCATCTTCTAATAAGTAAAATTTAAACCGAAGCTGTCCAAATTGACAGCCTTGGGATTATTATGTGTCCATTATAAAGACAACACATCTATTTTCGGAAGATACTTATCATCAAGATGTCGTCGGTGGAGAAAATCTATTCGTCACTTTTATTTTCGTTGCGACAAGACTTTTAAAAAAAAATAACAATTATGACATTTAGGGAGCAATCTTCTTTCCACAGTCTGATCATAAACCGATACAATTACTCCAGTTTGTTACTGCAATAGAATTCATTTTTCTTTTCTTTTTTGTAAAGGAAAAACAACAATAACTCAGGTTATGTAGCAAGAACCTGCTGTTGGCACGTTAAGAGCCTGGACTATCAACTTATTTAGGCCTGAGTGCACGGAGAAATTGATGGTCGTTTTGTCTCTCACGTAGCCAATGGCGAGTGCAAGCATCGAAGGTTCGCCCAACTGCTCTCATGTTACTGTCAGCATACGGTCCTGGTCACTACATCAATATGTCCGCTTAGACTTACTACAAAGAAGCGCCGCAATTATATGCCATCTTTTAACTTCATGATTGCAAGTTCACTATCTGTCACATTGCAGGAGTTCACAATGTACTTGTTGACACCGTGTCCAGATTATAAAATAAAACAATATACAATAACACAAAGTAATGCAGTTTTACATAACAGAATTACGAAGCACATATGGTGTTGCGGCGACTAGCCTTCATCAGCAAACAAATACTTACACGCAACAGAACATATGCCTGGTGTTACACGACTTTCTCCGTAATCCAGTATAATCTCGTAAGTAACGTGACGTGCACGAGAATTTGTAGCGGTTCTCTCCGCGTCGGTAAGATAGGGGTATGTGAGCGGGTCGCTCAGAAAGCAATGGCAAACTACTGAGCGTAATCTTGCCAAAGAAATCAACAATCAGCTGAAAGATGCTGATGTTGACAGCGATGTCCTGTAAAGGTTATGGATATGCGGAAAAAAAAACAGAGCATATAATCACTGAGAAGACTCTCCAGTGACTACATTAGGGTATGAGAACGGGATGAGAAGAATAACAACATAACAAAATTAGAACAATAAAGAGAAAATAACAATTTTAAAGACAAGTATTTGTTACTTTTGTTCTTCTCAACCCCTTCTTGTGCCTTAATGTAGTTACTTGAGGGTATTCTTCGTGATTATATGTTGTGTTTCGTGTATGCATATGTTTGCCGATGAAGGCTAATCGCTGCAACGTCCTGTATTTTTCGTAATTCTGTTCTGTAAATCTTCATTACCTTGTTTTATTTTAAATTGTTTATATTTCCACAGCTTTACTGCAGTTCCACTAATTGTGTTCATATTATAATGTTGTTTTTATTGAATATGTTTACTATTACACTAATTACATATGATAAATGAAAGAATAACACAAACCTGAAAGTGGATATAATTATCATAACATATTATTAGTAATTACATCTTTCATGAGGTAGATTAACAGAGTACATTACAAAACTTACAAGTGAGTGTTATATTTATAACTGTTATTTACTGCCACTATTGTACCTTGCTGTGTAAGGCAGAGGGGTCTTTGAGCCTGAGGAATTAAAGCCGCCTGGCTAGTGCAGTCGCCGCGAACTGTGCAGGTTAGAATTTTCTTTTTGCCCCGGACAGAAAAAAATCCCACACCTTACCGAGGGATCGAACCCGGGTCTCCCGAATGAGAGTCCGGCGATCTAGCCACTCGGCCAGCAGCTCCCCAAACCTGTGGCTAGCTGATCTATTTTTACCTCTCATTGTTACCAGTAATACTGGTTGACGCGTTTCTCCACATAAAAGAATGCCCAAAGTAGCATGGTCTTCACCTGACCATAAAATAGACAATCAAATTTATATACGAGTACTAATCAACAAGAAATGCATATCATCACTGCTCGACCTAAGGAATTTTAGAGGAATAGACGTTTATTCAGATCACCATTGTCTGATAAGTACAATTTAAACTGAAGGTGTATAAATTGACTTGCCTTCGGTTTATAATTTGGCCATTATAAAGGCAACCCATTTATTT
Organism: Cepaea nemoralis; assembly: GCA_014155875.1. NCBI lineage: Eukaryota > Metazoa > Mollusca > Gastropoda > Stylommatophora > Helicidae > Cepaea > Cepaea nemoralis. The sequence continues at coordinate 73,364 of JACEFZ010023134.1, read as the reverse complement.
TCTGAAGGTACAAACGATGGTTGTCTGATCTAAATTATCTTTAATTGTTAAGATCAATAAAGATGGAGCATGTATCTCTGGATGATTATTCTAAGAAATAATAAGTGTCGTCATTCAGTGCCGTGAGTGAAACATCGATGTCATCGATTGAGACAAATTACTCGTCACTTTTATTTTCACCGTGACGAGACTTTAAAACAAAAATTATGACATTTAGGGAAGAATCTTCGCTCCACAGTCTGATCATGAGCCGATACAATTACTTCAGTCTGTTACTGTAATATAATTATTTTGTTGTTGGTGTTTGTTTTAAAGGGAAAACAAAGCAGGGTCTGTAGCAAGAAATTGATGCGAGCACATGAAGAGCTTGGTCTATCACATTGCTTAGGCTAGAAATCACGGAGAGATTGGTGGCCATTCTTTCCCTCGCGTAGCCAACGTCGAGTGCAAGCATTGGACGCTGCATCGACCGCTCTCATGTTATTGTCCTTGCTTGTAGTATACATCGTGTCCTCTTAGACTTACTACACAGAACAGCGGCAATTATATGCCATCTTTGAACTTCATGATTGCACTTTCACGATCAGTCACAACACAGGTGTTGAGAATTCACTTGTTGACACTATGTCTACATTATAGTGCTCCGGCCACAAATCTTCTGACCTACATCTTCTTCGACACAAAACCACAACACAAGGTGTCATGGAGTCACCCCAGATCAAAGAACTGGCACCCACTCGAGCTGGTGCTCACTAAGCGCAGCAACCTCCGCAATGTACTGCTGACTTGCATCTATCATAGTGCTGACTGCGACACCTATCATTCACTCGTTTCCAGCAAACTGAAGATAAAGCCTAATAGAACCAACAGAAACAGAACAGAAGGAAGACTACGCATCGACATCAGCGCACCAAAAACAAAGAGAAGGTCAAGAAATTCACCAAGGGTATGGCGGAAGCTCTGCTTGGCCCCACAAATGGAACTGCCACCGAGAGAAGGAGTCATTTGCGTGACATCATCTATAACACAGCACTATCAACATTTGGCAAGAAGAAAACAATGTCAGCCGACTAGTTTAAAGCATACTCCGTAAAGATGCTCCCAGTCCCGGAGATAGAGACACGCATTCTCAGCTTGTAAAACACCACCATCAGAGATAACATTGCAGGCACTGCGAACGGCCAGAAATAGAGTACAGCAGACCGCAAGAAAATATAAAGGTACGAGGGAACCAAACGAGCTGTTTGTCTATCAAAAAAACAAGATGGCCCCTTTACGATCAACAGAGGAGGTAATCATAACATATCGAGCGAAACAAATGGATCGCGGGCTAGAACACAACTCATAGCTATACTCAAATCGCTGTCGGAGAAGAAGCTCTGGAAGCCATTAGACAACAACCCACCATGCATGCCCTGGATAACGAACCGTGCCTCACAGATATCAGCGAAGCACTAGACACTCTCACACCCGGCAAGGCACCAGGAAAAGATGGCATTCTGTCGCTTGTCGTCCCTGGAGGACAGTGGAATCAACAAGCACACCTTTAAGATCCTATTACTTGGGAATTATTGACAGACTTTTGTCTGCACTCCTCCATTCTGTCTTCTACTCACTATATATATATATGTATATATATATATATATATATATATATATATATATATATATATATATATATATATATATATATATATATATATATATATATATATATTCATTGGCACCTTGCCGTCTTGACAGACGCTAGTTTGTGCTCTAAAAAGGCATAATAACTTTTAACTATGGCGGTAGCGAGTGTGACTGATAAGGCCAATTTGCGCTGTAAATGTCCGTTCACAGTGGGTGCATGTGAACACGTGGTCATTTCCACCATCATGCACCATCTTACGTCTCAAACGCTTGGTGTGTGACTTTTCTGCAATAATTTTCTCCTTTGACTTTATTCCATTTCTGATATTTGCCCTCCATGCAACACGTTCAGCGGCGATTTGCTCCCAATGTGCATTATCAATGCCTGTATCAATCATGTCCCGCTTACACACATCTTTGTATCGTAGTAGAGGCCGACCCTGAGATCTCTTACCCATCAGTAATTCACCAAAAAAGATATCCTTTGGTATTCTACCATCATCCATCCTCCTAAGATGTCCTATCCATCTAAGTCTACGAAGACTGAGCATGGAATAAACTGTCACACAACCTGATCTTTCCAATACTTCAGTATTTGTGATTTTGTCTTGCCACTTAATACCAAGAATTCTTCGCAGACACCGCATATGAAAGCTGTTTAAATTGTTCTCTTGGTGTGAGTAAGTTGTCCAGGTTTCACTGCCATAGAGAAGAGTACTAAGGACACAGGCTTGATAGACAAGGACTTTTGATTTGGCAGTAAGCTTCCTGTTCTCCCAGACTCTTTTTCTTAACCTGTTCATTGTTGTTGCTGCCTTACCAATCCGGATGTTGATTTCCTGATCTAGGGATAATTTGCTATTTACCACTGATCCTAGATATGTAAAATGGTCTACTATCTCTAGTTCGGCGTCGTCAATAAAGATTGATGGTACCCCATGTGCACCTTGTGACATAATCTGTGTCTTCTTGTTGCTAATTGTTAAACCAAATTATATATATATATATATATATATATATATATATATATATATATATATATATATATATATATATATATATATATATATATATATTAACCCAAAATATATATATATATATATATATATATATATATATATATATATATATATATATATATATATATATATATATATATATATATATATATCACTTATTCCTTCATAACATACCCTGACAACAGTTTCCTCCAACAATTAATAAAATATTTATTGCTGAAAACTATGTCAGTTGTATGTATTGAATGTGTATATGTACTTTGTAGTGTCTTCAATTGTGATTGCAAGATAGGACTCTGAATGTCTATGCTCCGTATCACATCTCTCATCTGCATACGGCCAAGTAACCAGACATCACACATATATGGACAGCTCTCACCCTGGTTGCTCCGTTCCTCCTGAGTCTGGGCGTAATCCAATCTTTAGAAAATGTTCAATGTTTTCTCACTATAAAATCCTGCGATTATGATAAGTTTGAATTCAGCATATTTCCCTTTCTTGGAAGATATTAAAATCCATCACGGAAAACACATCACCACTGTCTACAGTTAGTTAAAAAGCAATGTGGTAGGCCTGGAAACTGTTCTTAAGTTCTCCCTGGTTCTTTTATATGATTAAACCAGTCACCTATATTTAGCGTATGTCACTTTGCCGTTATAGACTTAACGTCCTTTACATCGCTTTATTAACCTGGATACTTTTGAATTACAGATTTCTCCTATATGTGATTGGTTATCTTTGCACCAGTAAAGTACCGTTCTATAATCTTATTTCTTAAGATGAGGTGCTGTATCTCTGCACAAGTGAAGATAATCTCTTTAATCTTCTCTGAGTATGTCAGGCGTTTTTGTGAAACCTGTGGGAGATATATTAAATCAGGTGATATGGGTCTGCGTCATACTACTTCTTATGTGAGAGCCTTTCTCCAGCCGTACTCAGACGCTTCCGAAAGATACTCTGACATAAGACAGATGAGTCCACTAAAGTCTAAACGATTAGCTAAAAGAAGGAAATGGTAAAAGCCAAGCACAAACACCTAGTTCCCTATGCTAGACTATTACGCTAAGGCTAGATTACCTTATATAATCTATGTTAGTCCATGAATTGAAATACACAAACGCAGATGCGCTAATATCCCATCGCCTTTAAACAATAAGGGACTTATATCTCTTTTCTTATAACGGACACATAGATAATCTCCGCCCAGTTTGGGAGCACACACTAACTACAAAAACAAGTTTACAACTATTTATACTCAGTGTCCAATTCTCCGTTATCTTTTGATGTCACTACATCACAATCGTATTTGCCGTAATTCCTTCACATCAAAAGTCTGTGAAAGTCACGTATTCATTCCTGGCGCTCCGTCCCGTTCCTCAGTTGAGTCCCGCGTTCCTCACTCATCGTACATAAAAGAGTTCTAACTCTTTGATCAACGTCTTCGTGTGTTCCCCAATCCGATGTCTCCGCGTTGTTTTGTCCGTTGAAATCGGCAGTCAATGACCCCTCACACTGTATCCTATTTTTATACCATTCGGTCAATGATCTTCAATTTGTCCTCATCTCAGACTGAAGTACTCGATTGTTAACCATCCTCATACATTGCAATTAATATTACTATTCTAGTTTATCAGGGAATCACTAAACTCACAGTATCCCGTGATATAGGCCCCCTCTTAAGAGAGTTGACCGCGTCGACTCTTCCTCACTGTAGTGTTGATTCCTATGATCCACCAACCTATTCCTCTTCCTCTGGAGTTGGATGTCTAGATAGGAAATCAGCTCCTACATTCTCCTTACCAGGGATGTACTCCACTGTGAAGTTGTACGGCTGCAGCAACAACGACCATCGCATCAACCGTGCGTTGAGCTTCTGCGAAGTAGCTATGAACATCAAGTGTTGATGATATGACTGGATCCTCACGTGGATCACATCCTCATCCAGTAGGCGATCTCACTGACATCCTATTATACTACTCATGACAGACACTAGTGTTGGCACATCGCACCTGCACGTTCGGTCGACCTACTTTCGACTGGCGTAAGCGACGGCTCACAATACAGATGGATCGTCCCATCCTGACTGTAACACTGTCTCCATATCCTCCTAGTTTCCCCAGACTTTTCATCCTGGGATTTGCGGTATCGTCCTCGTTGGACCGAATCGTCTTCCCCAATCCTCCTGGACATTTGCTTCCAGGACCATCTCGGACGATATTGGATCTGGTCAGCCAATCTTCGGTTGGAGTCCTGGGTATTTCTCGTCTTTCCTGACGTTACCCACCCCTTCTGAACTGGGTTACTAGTGAAGACTTCACTCTGGTCCTTTCCCTGACGTGTGATTTCCCTCCTCCCTTCGTTGGGTAAATCTGACCTATCACGTACTTTCCCATATGCCCTCCTATGTAGTACTGGCGTTCTCTGGTCTTCGTCTGGACCTGTAACCTTTTTCCCAATGGCTGCCATCACCATAAGGTGCGAAGCTTTGACCTCGGATCTCTCCTCATATTTCTTGATGAGATGCCTAGGGAGACTTTTCAGTTCCCCCCTGATCCGGATGTCATAGATGTTCTTGGACACAACCTTTACCACAGGATAAGGTCCTTCCCATCATACCTGGAGTATATTAGTCTCTTCTGGACCCCATACTTCCACTTGGTCTTCCACCTTAAGAGCTATTTTACTCTTAGTCCGATTGTTAGGTGGTGCTTTCTCGCACTCTGAACAAGACTTAACCCACGGGCGTACATCACCGGTCATATCTGGCCAGCAATATTGGCCGGAAATTTGCTGCAATGTCTCTCGGACACCCATATGTCGATTCCCGGATATGGTGTGTCCACTCTGAAGAATATGAGGACGGTGGGTCTCTGGAACTACCCACTGCTCATGCAGGATGTCTCCTCTTCCAGCTCTCCGATAGAGCAGTCGATTCTTCAGAAAGTACTGTCCCCGTTTTTGTGGCTCAGCACCTCTTTGCAGCTTCCTGTAGCAAGGATGCAACGTAGTATCCTTCCTCTGGGCAGTATGCAATTCCCTTAGTACTGAGTTGTCGCATATTGTCTCTGCCTCTTCTTTCTTCCCTTTAGATCCACTGGCTAATGCTCCCCTGTGGGCGGACTGTTTGGGCACCCCTAAGAATACATATTTCGTACCAATGATCATGGGAAATAAGGAGTCAGATAATACAGCTGCTGGAATAATGCCCGTGACGTACCTGGACTTAATCTCCACATTGGCGATTGGCAGCGTCATGGTAACAGCACTCCTCATTGCAGGCTGTATCTCAATGGTCTCCCCTGTAAGTTGGTCTGGGCGTACCAGGCTGGCGTCAATAACACCTTCCCCGTCCAAACCTGAATCGTAGAGACAAGTAACCTGCTGGCCATTGACTTCAATCAGTTCAACCACAGGTCGCCTCTCTTGGTCCAGAATTCCTTCCACGACCTCGCCATTTTCCTTGAAATCCTCGATTGGTTCCTCACGGCTTGTTGCGAAGTTGGCGTCATTTGCCTTGCCTCTGCAGTCTGCAGTATTATGTGCTTTCGACCTGCAGTGTGTGCACCATTTTCCCTTCCAAGCTTTCCGTGTGCTTTCATTTCTCAGAGCTTCTTCGCCGACCTCAGCCTTGTCTGTGATCACCTTCTTATGAATCACTTGGCATGCCGCGAAGTGATAGCTTTTCTGTTTCGATCTGCAGTCTTTTGTGTTGTGTGAGGGCGACTTGCATATCGAACACCACTTCTCAGACCACTGTCTTGTCGGTTGAGAGTGGGCTCTGTCTTCCCTCCTTCTTCCTCTCTGGACTCTTCTCTGTGTGCATCATATAAGGTTCCACTTTTTCTCCTCCCCAGTTTTTAGATTTCTTTCGGTCTTGTTTCTCCTGACCTTTGGTTTGTGTACTTAGTTCCGCAGCCCCCCCCCCCCCCCCCCCCCCATGTACTTATACGAATCTTTCCGCCAGCTTATTCACAACATCAAGCCGTTCCGCCCTTTGTTCTCCTAAAAATGTCTTCAGTGGTGGTGACATTTGCTGGCGCATCTGGTCTACTACCATAAACTCTTCCAGACTCTCATAGTCCCGCTGGAACTCTGCCAAATTCATCCATTTTTGTAGGTATGATTTCAGCCTTAAACTGTAGGCGGCGAATAGCTCTCCCGGCCCTTTTCTTGCCGATCGAAACTTCTTCCGATACGTTTGTGCGGTGATCTCATAATGTTTCATCAAAGCTGCTGTTAATTCTTCGTAGTTGTTTTCATGTCCTGGTGGTAGGCGTGTGTAAACCTCGTAACCTGAACCTCTTAATCACTGGGCTAATTTAAGACACCATCTGCTTCTATCCAGTCCCATAGCGTCTGACATAGCTTCAAAGAGATTCACGTATTGGTCAAATTTTTCTGTAGATTCCTCATAAACAGCTAAGGGAAACTTCATTGCATGATAGCCAGGTCCACTCATGTTGGTTGAACCATGTGAAGATGATCCTCCTTCTGCAACATCTATTTCTCCCTTAGTTTGTGTTTTGAGTTCTAGTTCTCGCATGCGGTATTCATGTTCTCTTATCTTGTTGGCCTCTTCCGCGTCCAACCTCTTTTTGGTCTGTTCCGCTTCCGAGTCCAACCTCTTGTTGGTCTGTTACGCTTCCATTCGTTTCAATTCTAACTCGGCCTTTCGAACTTCCCTTTCTGCTTGGCAAAGTTCGCTCTCCCTCTCTTTTACGTAATCGGTTAGTGCCGAACCAGATAAACCAATGCCTTCCCCGTTGGCCCTTAGTTCTGCTGTAGTTAATTTAGGAGTGGCCATAGTTAAAGAAGGTGAGTCAGCAGGTAGAGTAAAGACACTTCAAGGCAGTAAGTACTTATCTAACTATCTAAATTAAATATATATTATTAGATAATATTATCTATGTCAATATCTATATATTATATATGACACCACACAGTACACCACAACTATTCTCTCAGCCACAAGAGGAGATCTAGGATAAAGACTTATCGTAGACGTGTCAAGTGTGAACAGGTATGTACTGTGTCTGAACACCTATCCACATTCACCCTGTCTGGAACGTGCTTCCATTAAAAGTCTCAATATGTATACTAATATGTATATCCCAATATGTAGGTATTATACCAATATGCATGTAACCCGCTGCTCTACCATTTAATGTCGCTTGTCGTCCCTGGAGGACAGTGGAATCAACAAGCACACCTTTAAGATCCTATTACTTGGGAATTATTGACAGACTTTTGTCTACACTACTCCATTCTGTCTTCTACTCTCTCTCTCTCTCTCTCTCTCTCTCTCTCTCTCTCTCTCTCTCTCTCTCTCTCTCTCTTTCTCTCACTTATTCCTTCATAACATACCCTGACAACAGTTTCCTCCAACAATTAATAAAATATGTATTGCTGAAAATTATGTCAGTTGTATGTATTGAATGTGTATATGTACTTTGTAGTAACTTCTATTGTGATTGCAAGTTAGGACTCTGAATGTCTATGCTCCGTATCACATCTCGCATCTGCATACGGCCAAGTAACCAGACATCACACATATATGGACAGCTCTCACCCTGGATGCTCCGTTCCTCCTGAGTCTGGGCGTAATCCAATCTTTAGAAAATGTTCAATGTTTTCTCACTATAAAATCCTGCGATTATGATAAGTTTGATTTCAGCATATTTCCCTTTCTTTGAAGATATTAAAATCCATCACGGAAAACACATCACCACTGCCTACAGTTAGTTAAAAAGCAATGTGGTAGGCCTGGAAACTGTTCTTAAGTTCTCCCTGGTTCTTTTATATGATTAAACCAGTCACCTATATTTAGCGTATGTCACTTTGCCGTTATAGACTTAACGTCCTTTACATCGCTTTATTAACCTGGATACTTTTGAATTACAGAGTTCTCCTATATGTGATTGGTTATCTTTGCACCAATGAAGTACCGTTCTATAATCTTATTTCTTAAGATGAGGTGCTGTATCTCTGCACAAGTGAAGTTAATCTCTTTAATCTTCTCTGAGTATGTCAGGATTTTTTGTGAAACCTGTGGGATATATATTAAATCAGGTGATATGGGTCTGCTTCACACTACTTCTTATGTGAGAGCCTTTCTCTAGCTGTACTCAGACGCTTCCGAAAGATACTCTGACATAAGACAGATGAGTCCACTAACGTCTAAACGATTAGTTAAAAGAAGGAAATGTTAAAAGCCAAGCACAAACACCCAGTTCCCCATGCGAGACTATTACGCTAAGGCTAGATTACCTTATATAATCTGTTAGTCCATGAATTGAAATACACAAACGCAGATGCGCTAATATCCCATCGCCTTTAAACAATAAGGGACTTATATCTCTTTTCTTATAACGGACACATAGATAATCTCCGCCCAGTTTGGGAGCACACACTAACTACAAAAACGAGTTTACAACTATTTATATTCAGTGTCCAATTCTCCGTTCTCTTTTGATGTCACTACATCAACAATCGTATTTTGCCGTTTCCTTCACATCAAAAGTCTGTGAAATCACGTATTCATTCCTGGCGCTCCGTCCCGTTCCTCAGTTGAGTCCCGCGTTCCTCACTCATCGTACATCAAAGAGTTCTAACTCTTTGATCAACATCTTCGTGTGTTCCCCAACCCGATGTCTCCGCGTTGTTTTGTCCGTTGAAATCGGCAGTCAATTACCCCTCACACTGTATCCTATTTTTATACCATTCGGTCAATGATCTTCAATTTGTCCTCATCTCAGACTGAAGTACTCGATTGTTAACCATCCTCATACATTGCAATTAATCTTACTATTCTAGTTTATCAGGGAATCACTAAACTCACAGTATCCCCTGACACATTCCACCTGAAATGTTAAAATGTGGCAAAGAAACAATCATCCCAGAACTGCATGCAATACTTCAGCTCTGCTGGAAAGAAAAATCAGTACCACGAGGTATGAGGGACGCAAACATTGTTACCATTTATAAAAACAAAGGCGACAGAAGTGACTGCATCAACTATCGCGATATTTCCCTCCTCAGCATTACAGGCAAGATTTTCGCTGGAGTAATCCTTGAAAGATTACAAATTCTTGCTGAATTGTGTCTACCCCGAATCACAGTGCGGATTTAGACCCAACAGGACCACCATCGATATGATTTTCTCGCTCAGGCAGCTCCAAGAGAAGTGCAGAGAACAGTGAAAGCCTTCATATTGCCTTCATCGACCTCACAAAGGCATTTGACTTCGTGAGCAGAGACGGCCTTTTCAAGATCCCTGAGAAGATAGGATGTCCACCTAACCTGCTAAGTCTCGTGAAATCGTTTCACGAAAACATGCAGGAGACCATTTTATTTTGTGGCTCAACATTCCATTAATTCAGCATCAGCAGTGAAGTAAAGCAGGGTTGAATGCTTACGTCTACACTTTTTGTTATCTTCTTCTCCCTTCTCTTTAGACAGGCATGTGGGACTACCAGTGAAGACATATACTTCCATACAAGATCTGATGGTAAAGTTTTTAACCCATCAAGACTCAAAGCAAAGACCAAACTATAATCAAGATGCATAAGAGAATTACCTTTTGCAGACATGCAGCACTGACTACTCATTCAGCAGAAGATCTGCAACGGCTCATAGATTGTTTTGCATCCGCCTGCAAAGACGTTGGGTTCACCATCTGCCTAAATAAAACACAGGAGATGGAACAAGATGCTGGTGCGCCTCCATCAAACAAAATTTCTAATTACAAACTGAAGGTTTTCCATGAGTTTGCGTATTTAGGGTTGATAATGCATCATATGCTTGCTTGCTTGTGTTCGTTGGCTTGAGCTCCAACGCGAAGTCCTGTATGTCACCATCTGCCTAAATAAAATACAGGTGATGGAACAAGATGCTGGTGCGCCTCCATCAAACAAAATTTCTAATTACGAACTGAAGGTTTTCTATGAGTTTGCGTATTTGGGGTTGATAATATCAGATGCTTGATTGCTTGCTTGTGTTCGTTGGCTTGAGCTCCAACGCGAAGTCCTGTATGTCGGATGAAGGTATCCTGTTGTCTAACATCAGTGTGATGTCATACAGGACCTGAGGTTTGCGTGAGTATCCGTTGTCCCGTGTCTGGCTTATTGGTGTGCAGACAGGTGGTTCCTCGCCGTACAGGCAGACACCCTCCGACTTCGGAGGAGATAATATAAGATAATCTCTCCTTAGAGACAGAAATCGACAGACACATTGAAAAGGCAGTCACAACGGTTTCCATGCTAACTAAGAGCGTTTGGGAGAACAATAAACTAACATAGCGTACAAAAGTTCACGTATATAAAGCATGTGTTGTTAGCACACTTCTCTATGGGTCTGAATCCTGGATCTTGTCCTCACGACAGGAAAATAAAGTTGAATTCCTCCCACATGAGACGTCTGAGATGTATCCTGAGCATATCTTGGAAAGACCATGTAACAAACAAACAAGTGCTTGAATGAGCGGATATTACCACAGTGCACTTTCTCCTCAAGCAGAAACACCTCCGGTGGGTGCGTCACGTATCTCGAATGAAGGACGAACGTATTCCCAAAGATCTCCTATACGGAGAACCACAGGGAAGAGGCCAACTGGAGGAACCGACATGCGATATAAGGATGTGTGTCAAAAAGATATCAAAATTCTTGGCATGATTCCAGACACATGGGAGAGAGTTGAAACATACAGATGTTCCTGGAGAAGAGACGTGCGAAACAGACTGGAGTTGTTTGAGCGCCATTTGATCCAACAAACTGAGGATAGGAGGCACATGCATAAAATGCATTCACTTACTGTCTCGTCTAACAGATGCGGAAACCCTGACAGAGATTGTCACTCTCGCATTGTACTATAGGCACCAGCGGTGCTGTCAGGTGCCTCCCCAGCGGCACAACTCTATAGTCCTACAGGACTGAAAGAGGCGTTCTACTACTACTATTATTAAATATCTTGACTATTACACAGGTTACTTAAGATAAGGTAATGAATAACAAAAACTTGAAAGTGGATATTATCATCATAATGTATTTAATAGCAATTACATTTTTTGATGAGGTAGAATAAAAGAATGTATTAAATAACTTACAAGTGTGTATTATCTTTATAATATATTTATTGACTTTTATTTACATTTGTAATGAGGTAGACTAGCAGACAGATGTCGACGTGGCCGAATGGATTACATCCCTTACATTTACACGTCCGGTGCAATCCATCCCCTACACCGGTCTGTTTGATTTAAACGAGGCTTCGCGTTCAGAAAGCAAATGTAAACTTTTTTTATTTTAAATTCGCATATCCTTTACAGGACATCGCTGTCAACAGCAGCATCTTTCAGCTGTCTGTTGATTTCTTTGCAAGATTACGCTGAGTAGTCTGCCATTGCTTTCTGAGCGGCCGGCTCAGTTATCCCGCAAGTCACCAGCGGGGGTAGAACCGCTCCCAGCTCTCACCCGCTACGAGACTCTGCGTGATAAACGGGATTACGGAGAGAAAGTGTTGTAACCCCTCGGCCAGAGAGACCGGCAAATGCAAACACAGAACTTAATATTGCCTGGTAAATCAACCCGGAGTTAAGGTTGATTGCAACATTCTGCAAAGGACATGCAACTTTTTAGACTAACAAACATTTCAAAACATACAAGTGGATACTGTCTTCATAGTCCAGTTACTAAATATTACTTACATATTTCATAAGGTAGTATAAACGGAAGCCGTTACAACACACACACACAAACACACACACATACACACACACTCATAACACACACACACACACACACACACACACACACATGACATATTGGTCTTTATAATTTTACAATAAATGTTTTACATTAGGTAAATGTGTGGTGTCCTCACAATTGCTGGGGTTTGAAACTGGAATGATGGTAACTATTTACGCTAGCCATACTTTAAACCCCAGACAGAGGTAATGTATAACGGCTGCTCTAACCTGAACTGAGAAACTGACTTGCAAATCTCCTTGTAGATATTGCAGCATACATGACTACAGTACAAGTTCATGAACGCAATACTGAGAAATGTTTTAAACTTTGAAATTTAGGATTACTGGTTAAAATAACTGAGGCTTCTTTAGCGATAAAACATGCACATAGTTGTGTTGATTGTATTCATCTTCGGTAGCAAAACAACTTTGATAACGTTAATTTATCTTTGACTACACACATAAAAAACAAATACACGTAACTAAAAATACTATAAAACAAATATTAAATATGTGTGCCTACTCACTTCGCTCTGTCCATGCCAAATATCTGGCGGAATACTATTTTGTATCTGCTACTCATATGATAGTAGATAAAAATATTAGACGCAGAGTTGATTGATTGAAACACGAGTACCAGACCTCCAAACACGATCAGCATGTTTCGATATTTCCCATCCCGTGATAGTCCAGGTTCTAGCGACATGGCTATGAACAGTACGGCCACAGGAACGAAACATGCGATGAACAACGAAGAAATGATTACAACCATTTTCCCTACTTTTTGGTTTCTATTTAAAACCTCTGCTTGTGTGACTGCTGACGCTTGTCTCCATTTCATGTTTTTGTGTAGCTTAAATACCAGTAAAACAGTACATATAATGATAACAACAAAGGCACAGAAAGGAACACACACGTTGTTGACCGTGTAGAAGATCATCTCGGATTGTTCTCTGTTGGCCGGGTATACAATGCCCAGCAGCGTTCTGTTTCTCTGTGGGAAGAACTTCAAGCCGGGTGTGTTGAACATGTACACAGGCGCCATGCTTCCCATGAGAACCGTGAACATGGACACCATGAGCACGGAGACCCGCTTTGTTGTAATCAGATTTTTTACCTGAAGAATACATGGTAAACTGGTGTTAACAGTAAATATATGCTCTGACCTGCACAGATCAATGAGTGGCATCAGTGCTTTGAACTTGTGTCCAACAAAACAGTCTCACTAGCTTCGTTGGGGCATGATGCATATAGAAAGAAGATGCATAATTCGTGCAGTTGTCCAACACATCAATAATTATTGTTGTTCGATTAAGGGTCTCGCCCGTGTTACTGAGGCTCACAATGGATGCAAAGTTATTAAACTGCCATGCTTTTATAAGAGGGGTTGCCCTGAGACTAGCCGATTCAATGATAACAAATAACAACAACAAGCCACTATCGTGGCAGGAACCTGCTGTATGTCAAGTGTTAGGACAATCACGTTTGCTAGACCGGTCAGCAGCGAGGAACAGGTAGTCAGATTTTCCCCTCCCGTCGCTAACGGCGAATGGCATCGACCCTTTGTCCGATCGCTTAGGCGTTGCCAGCATAACCTTATAGCGAATACACTAGGGCGCCCTTTTATTACCCAGAAAACCTAGCTGCATAGTCCAAAGGATAATGAGTCAGTCTGAAACGAGTCTGCTGTGAATTAGTTGAAAGTCTATGCACCATTGGGTGATGGACGGCAGAAGAAGAATAACTTTGGGGCTATATGATATTAACGAGATATGGCAAATTATAGAAATACTGAACTTAACAAGAACAATGGAATATATATCCGACTTTCAAACAATCAAACTTGATATAAGATACATGGATAACGGATATCTGGATATTGCTTGCTTGCTTGCTAGTGTTCGTTGGCTTGAGCTCCAACGCGAAGTCCTGTATGTCGGATGAAGGCATCCTGTTGTCCAACATCAGTGTGATGTCATACAGGACTTGAGGTTTGCGTGAGTATCCGTTGTCCCATGTCTGGCTTATTGGTGTGCAGACTGGTGGTGCCTCGCCGTACAGGCAGACACTCTCCGACTTCGGAGGAATCGGTGATCCTACTGACTTTATCCAGGACCCCGAAGGGACCTGTTGCTCAGGACGCTCGACGAGGACGCGTCAATAGGTCTTGACCAGTATATAACCCGGACCTGGGCCTTGGAAACACCTCTGCGTCCCATATCTGGATATGTATCTGCTGGTTTGTGTACGTTATTTCAGCAGACTAGGTAAATTTTCCACAGGGATTGAAGTATCAAGCCGGTCTCTCTGGCCTAGGAGTTAACGTATGTCTTCGTAATCCTGTGTATTCTCGTGAGTAGCGTATCCTGCGCGAGAATCGGTAGCGGTTCTCGCCGCGTTGGTAACTTAGGGGTATGTGAGCCGGTCGCTCAGAAAGCAATGTAAACTACTGAGCGTAATCTTGCCTAGTACATCAACAGCAGCTGAAAAATGCTGATGTTGACTGCAACGTCCTGTAAGGGATATGCAACATTTAACAAAAAATTGAAGTATAAACACTGGTGTACCATTATCTAAATGTCTAAATGTCTGGAGCGGCCAACAACAAAATAAATCTGCTTCAAATTCTGATTCTCAGACCTGAGTTATAAAGCTAGAATCATTGTCGACACAAGTTTCATCTGGGTAGACTGGAATCAGGGGTTATTTATTGACCATAAAGATAATAATTATTGTTCCTCTAGAAATTAGACATAGTTCTACACACATTGTAAGATGGCTTGCAAAATACAGTGTAGATTATAGATCATTTCACATGAGACCTGAAGAGGACACTAATCATTGGAGAGCAGAAGCCTTATCCTAGAATGAGGAAATGCAACCTAGACATTACATATGTGGATACTCGATCCCCAGAGCTGCGTTTAACCGAATACCAATTAGTGAAGACAGGTGAAACATTCCTGGCCATGAATAATTATGAGATGGTATAGGGAATGTGAGTCCACCTATGAGACAAACCCTTCTTGATCGGGGTTTGAACATATGCCCACCGGGCAAGCATGCTAGCCACTCTGCTACCGCGGCACTCCGAACATTTAATATTGGAAACAATGAATTATGTGAAAATATAAACACCAAGAGTCACCAATCTGAACATTCAGTAATGGAGACAACGAATCGGGTGACAGATTTTTTTACAAGACAAAACAATAATAAAGTAACATGATTGTTTTATTGGAGAAAACGAATCAAGTAAAATATCTTTGACACGACAGCCTATAACAGACCGAAACCAAAGTATTTAACATTGGAGACAAAGAAACAAGGGATATAACCAAAACAAGATCAACAGACAGCAATCTAATCATTTTGTATTGAAAACAAATAATCAAAGGAAACACTTTTGACAAGAAAACACGAGAACAACCTGAACATTTAATCTTGGAGACAATGAATCAAGGCAAAATGTATCTGCGATGACAACACTAAAGACAACTGGTGCTCTTTGAGCGCAATCAGATCCAAAAAACTGAGGAGAGACGGCACAGGCTCAAAGAGCAGTCACTTACTGCGGGACTTGCCTCGTCTTACAGATGCGGAAACTGTGACAGGGATTGTCATTCTCGAATTGGACTATACAGTCACCAGCGGTGCTGCCAGGCACCTCCCAAGCGGCACAACTCTATAGTCCTTCGGGACTGAAGGAGGCCTACTACTTAAGACAAGCAAGTGAAACATCTTTGACAAGACAACACCAAGAGACAACAACCTGTAGCGGCAGTGCTATACACAGACATCTCTCCAGCGTGATGAAGGCCGTGATCCAGCAAGTGATTCTGGTGAAGGCAATGTTGGGCCAGCCACTGGCCAGGGACTGCAGCTCCACGCAGTCGAACGGTAAGTCTGCTGTTGCAAATGCCGGAGTGTAGCAGATATTAGTCAAGATCAGCGTTGACAAGCAGCCAATGTCAGAAATAGCTAAGCCTGTGCATGGAAGACATGTCATGGATGAATGTAACGATTAAGCAATGTACAGTGGGAAAATAATTACGTTTGGTCACTCTGCTTCATTTGGAATGACCAGCAGGGAATCATGGAATGCGAAAGAACAAATTAGAAAGAGCTTGAAGGAAACGAAAATGTCACTTTTGAGATGAATGTTGCTTAAATTTTGACTGCCCGAGTAATTAACAACGTTTGCCCGGAAGACACCAGCTGGCTGATTTTCAGGGTCTTTCAACTGTCGGTTTATTGACGTGTTATAACTGGGGTCCTTATGGTGTTTCTTATTCTGTTTGCGGAAATAGAGCTGCAAGTTTAGCTTCCTAATTTCTAGGCGCTTCCGTCTTGGTGTTAATTTGCTCTTTTTCGCTGTACTCATGTCTGGTGAGGCTGACGAATATAAGTCCTGGCGTTGATAGGTTCCCGCCCCGTCTCATGATGTACTGTTTACAGGGAGTGATTCACGATAGTCGAGAAGTTGGTGGCTCCATCAATCTCTCTCGTGGCTTGCTCTGTTGAATCTTCGTGGTATATAACCTCTTTCAATCTTGTATCTTGGACTATTGTTCTTGGTATAGTGTAGTTTCCTTTCTTGGCCACAGTACGTTCTTCGTCGTTTTCGTTTTCACTTTTTTTTTCTTTCTCCTCTTCTGATACTCCCTCTTCTGCTTTGGATTCACGGTAGTGTTGTCTGATGGGACTGTTTTATTCTTGGTATTTACCTTGAGTTCTTCCATATGTGCTCTTTCTTTTTCAATTGTGTCAGTGTCTCATCCGTCGCCACCTTGGTTACAGCAGTTCGAGCCCACCCCGTTCGATCTTCTGCTGGGCAAGCTTCACTTGGCCGTGATTTTCTGAATGGCTGTTGTGTTTCTTGCGCCTGGTCACTTCTCTCCTCCATGTTAATCACTTTTGACTTGAGGTCCTTCAGCTGGTCCTCCAGTTGTGTTTTGTCTGTTTTCGTTAGACGGGTATTCGCCTCGTAATGCTTCCTGTCCTCTTTATAAGGTAGGTTTGATTATACTGCTAGATTTATCGCATCATTACTGTCTTGCTGGCTGCGGCAGCCAGTATATCTAGTCCCGTGGTTGCCGAGGTATTTGACAATGAAAGTCACACAGTATATACAGCTGTAAGAAAGAGACAGATTGAATTCTTTACAAATATAATGCGAAGAAGAAAGGCACTGGAAAACATAGTGACGACTGAAATATAATGTAGTAGAAGCGGTAGAAAAAGGCGGAGAGACATGATACTGAACTGACTGATATAGTGGCATGGGTGAATATCGTCAACGGTGCACCAAGCTCTAGAATACAAGATTTAAAAAGCATCAAGCTCTAGAATACAGCTCAAGATTTAGAAGGCATCAAGCTCTAGAATACAGCTAAAGATTTACAAGGCATCAAGCTCTAGAATACAGCTCAAGATTTACAAGGCATCAAGCTCTAGAATACAGCTCAAGATTTACAAGGCATCAAGCTCTAGAATACAGCTCAAGATTTACAAGGCATCAAGCTCTAGAATACAGCTCAAGATTTACAAGGCATCAAGCTCTAGAATACAGCTCAAGATTTACAAGGCATCAAGCTCTAGAATACAGCTCAAGATTTACAAGGCATCAAGCTCTAGAATACAGCTCAAGATTTACAAGGCATCAAGCTCTAGAATACAGCTCAAGATTTACAAGGCATCAAGCTCTAGAATACAGCTAAAGATTTACAAGGCATCAAGCTCTAGAATACAGCTCAAGATTTACAAGGCATCAAGCTCTAGAATACAGCTCAAGATTTACAAGGCATCAAGCTCTAGAATACAGCTAAAGATTTACAAGGCATCAAGCTCTAGAATACTGTATCGGATTTACAAGGCTACAAGCTCTAGAATACTGTTAAGATTGACAAGGCACCAAGATCTAGAATACTGTTCAAAATTTACAAGGCACCAAGCTCTAGAATACTGTTTAAGATTTACAAGGCACCAAGCTCTAGAAATTATACTGTTCAAGATTTACAAATCACTGTTCACGATTTACAATATTAAGATCTACTAGTATCCGCCCATCTCACCTTCCATGTCATGTATACATCCAGCCAGTTAACTAAAGAGACAGTACAGTCTTCTAGCAATCCGTCCGCCCGTCTGTCTGTCTCACTGGTTGTATAAATGTGTGTGTGTCTGCATGTATGTCTATATATGTGTGTCTGTCCAGTTGTCTATCCGTGTGTCTGTCTGCCGTTATGCATACATAAATGTATATATAAAGACGTAAAATTGTCACTCAAAGTACAGACATTAAACAAGAAGGTCATTTAAATCTGGTTTTATCACATTTACCTAGAAGACTGACGTTGACAGGGTCCTTAAAACCTTGCTTCACAAAACAGATGATGTTGATAATGTTGGTCACAGTTCCGAACACGTCGATTACCTGGCACACAACACTAAGCATCAGCCATTGGAAAATTAGCACAAAGGCGTCACTTATCAAAGGAGCTTCTATCGTGTGTTGTGGCTCATACTCAAGTTTGCCGAGAGAAATGTTCACTTCCAACATTGTTCACCACCGCATTCAGTAGGTTACAGTATGTTGTTCATAATGCTGATCACCAGCGTCAAGTCAGTACATTCTTCACAATTAAATGAATGCATCCATTCTATACCCAGTAAGTAAACGGTCGTTTTATGCGCCTATATATTAGATATATGGTTCTAGCCCAGGATATTTAAAGATGGATCAGCACTCGATGGGTCATGTATTCAAAATCGCGTCGACCGCTCTCATTTCCAATGCCATTTCCTGAAACTCATTTTAGGGTGGGTCGACCTGGTTGCACACGTTAATTAAAACTGTAATGTAACTCGAAAACATGCCCATTCTATAGGCTGGCAAAAGTACTAGCCACTGTGCAACTCCTGTGTCACCAATATAGGCGGCTTTATAGGTATTAATAGGAAAACCATTACTTTATGATCAATATATAATTCTCATTCATTCATCCCTTACCATCTCATTCCAATGTTTATATTTCAAATGCATCTGTCAGTTTGCCCTCATGAATAACTGTACACTTAATATCATCTTATGTTGTAACATAACATCAAACAAGCCAGGCACTGAAAATAACATATCCCTCTATAATTTTCACACTCCTGTAAGTCCCCTTTCTTAGGCAACTTCACCAGATATCCTCTGTCCAGTCTGTTCATATTTCTTCGGTATCCCGTACTTTACCAAGTAATGTGTGTATAAGTTCAGTTGAAGTGTCTACATTTTATTTAATAGCTTATGCTGGGATACCATCTGGTTCAGCAGCTTTCCCATCTATTAGTAGTGTGATAGCGTTTCTAATTTCTACTTTAGATGGTTTTTCACAATAGATATTCAGCTCCAATTCTGCTGAATTAGGAGCGTCGCTTGGAAACGGTTTATTTTGAAGATCCTTATTGTATTCAACCCATCTGTTCATTTGATCTTTAATGTTGACAAGAACTTTCCCTTTACTATATTTGATAAGTCTACTTGGTTGACTATATTGTCTTAGCAATTTTCACGTGGTGTTGTAAAGGTATCTAGATACCTGCAGCCACATATTTAATTCCTACCAAGAAAAAGCAACATATGCCATGGATTACAACAGACACGTTAGAATTAATAAAAAAAAAAAAAAACAGAAGTGAAACAGAAAGGAGGTAAAACCGATAACAGCAGGATGACGTAAAAATCTTTAACTCGAGAAATAAGAAACAACACAGGAAATGCACCAACACAAACACCAATGCATACAAGATTGCGGCATCAGAATAGAGCATTATCAAAAGAATGGAAGGGATTACGAAGTGTTCAAAGAAATGAAGTTATTGACAAGAAATGTTCAACCTCGTTTAAATGTTATCTGTGACAAGTTGGGAAATACCCTAACAGAATCTAGAATAAAGAAAAAAAAAAGATTACTGCAGTGGAATGTATTATATGAATTACTGTGGATATGAATGAGATAGACGAACCAATGACAGTAGAGACAGAATCTGAACCCTTATTAGGTAAAATTGCATGGACAATTAAGAACCCGAAGAATGGTAAATCATTAGGATATGATGAGATATCAGTTGAACTAATTAAAGCGAGAGGAGAAGAAGACCATACACATCTATCACGCATTATGTAAAAATATATGGATATATGGTACATGACCAAAAGATTGGAAGAGAATTATAATTATTTCAATACCAAAAAAGGGCAACTTGAAATTAAGCACCAACTATAGAACTGTTGCCCTGATAAGTTATGCAAGTAAATTGTTTACTAATAATTATAATGGGAAGCCTTCGTAAAAAATGGAAGAAGAGATTAACATATCAAGCTGGGATTTAGACAAGAAAGAGGAACAAGAGATCACATATTCAACACACGCTTAATAATAGAGAAAAATTGAGAATTTAATGTAAACCTATTCTCATGTTTTGTGGATTATTCAAAGGCATTTTAATGTGTTCAACCTCAGAAATTTTGGGAATTCACGAGGACAATGGGCTTTCAATAACATGTAGTGCATACCATAAAAATGCTCTATCTAGACGTAGCAGCGGTTAGAATTAATTGCGAGACATCAGATTGGTTTGACATCAAGCAAGGAGTCCGTCAAAGCTGTGTGCTGTCACATTATTTGTTTAACCTGTACGCCAAAATTATAATGAGAAATGTCAGAGATGATGTAACCAGGGAGCAATATGATACCCTAAATATCGGTGGTCATGAAATACCAGAGATTCGATATTCTGATGATACAGTATTGTTATTCACGTCACAGAATGGTATAGAACAACTAATAACCTCTATCCAAAGGAATAGCGAAAATCACAAGCTATATCTTAACATAAAAAAAAACAAAGAAAATGCATACAGATAAAACTATTATGGGGAAAGAAATATATGTCAATGAGGAAAAATTGGAGGTGGTGGAAAATTTCGAATATCTTAGGTTATTAATTACCAACGCGAACCTTCTGGCCTAGAGAGACAACAGTGGAAGATAAACTCTATGGGCCGCTGAATGAACTAAAAAGACTGTTAGATTCATACAAGAGACAACATTGCAGTTATAAACATATTTTAGGCGAACGAAAGAAGAAGCAGAAGATTAATTACCAACAATGGTGACTCAATGAAAGACATTAAAAGACGAATATCTATTTCTCTTCAAAAACTAAAACAACTGAATAAATTGTGCTTTCACATTTTAGCTCTTATTTTCATATTAAGTAAGTGCCTGTTTGTTATTTCTTTCGTCTATTTTATTGAGGGTTTCTGACGTTATGCATGCGTTATGCTTACGCTCTCTACTTCCAAGGATTTCGGTGCACGCATTACTCCAAATGGTTTTACCCTGTTAACTCTTCTCCGTGTTGTCCCCGTCTTATCCTTGTAATCTCCAATATTGATCTATCATAACAATCTCCAATATTGATCTATCATAACAATCCACAATATAAATGTATCCTAGCAGTCTTAACTATAGATCCATCCTAACAATCGCCACTATGTTGTTTGTCCATCAAGAATGATGATGACCATTCATTTCATCCAGTGGGGTTGAAAGTGTGGAGCCGTGAGTTCTAAGATGGCCGATAAGGTCTATTTTGGCTCGAAATGTTCTTTATCAATGTGGGCAATGAATGCTTGACGTTCCAGGGGGAGGATCTCCTGCAGTTGTTTTTCTGTCCAGCGTTTTCTTCACAGCTCTTGCAATCCTGGTTGCTTCACAGGTGACTGCACCCTTTTGTAATGTTGCACACCACGAATTACGGTCTTTAGCAGCGGTCTCCCAAGTGTCAAGATGAATTCCAAACGCTTTCAGTGAGATTTTCAGTTTCTTTAAAGCGTTTCCTCTGGCCGCTTTGGGAGCGTTTACCACAACGCAGCTCGCCGTAAAATATTCGTTTAGGGAGCGTGTCGTCTGGCATACGAGTTAAGTGACAAGCCCAGCGATTCTGATTTTTCATTAGTAGAGTTAAATATGAAGTTGGATGAAGAATGACTTGCGCAATGAATTTGGTTAAAGTGAGGAAGGGTTGCGCAATTCTTCGACCTCACTCTCTCGCCTGAGTCCATCTGAGTCCAGTGGCAAGTCAAGTCAAGACGACTGGAAACGAATACAGGTGCAGTGGATGATCAGGGCGCTCTACGTGCCTTGCCGTGCTCATTACTTTCCAAAACGCTTTGCAGGTAAACGCCGTCTTGTCCGTTGAATCATCAGTGATTTCATCCGCGCAGACTGCCGAATCCTATCTTCACATGCTGGGTAGGCATACCCTAGTTCACCGCTTGGTTTGACACCAAATCAGCTACGCACGCCCGGTTTAGCCAGCCTCTCACAGCTGTTGCCCGGGGAGTGGCCGCTGTCGCATGCTGACAGCTACTAGGAGCCACAGGCCTGAGCTGCATGTCAGGCTTGGACCAGTGGGGGATGGATCCTGAAAGGGACATGAGAGTCATCCTTACCAAAGGTACTACCAATGCCTGACACCCCGTACCCCCCTAATCGCCACTATAGATCTATCCTTGCAATCTCCACTGTTGATATATCCTTGCAATCTGCATTATAGGTATATCTTAGCAATCTTCATTATAAATCTATCCTACTAAATCATCACTATAGATCTCTCCTGTTAAACTCTAATATAGAATTATCCTAGCAATCTCCACCATTCTAGGAAGCTCCAATATAGATTATTACTAACAATATTACAACAGACCCGGATAGAAATCTCCACTACAGATCTATGCTTGCAATCTCCACTATACACCTATCGTTGCGATCTATCCGTGCAATCTCCAGTATAAGTATATCCCAGAAATCCTCACTATGGATGTACCCTAGCAATTTCAATTACAGATCTGCCCTAGCTGTTCGCATTATAGATCTATCCTAACAATTTATAACATATGTCTATCATAACAAGGTTAAGTATAGATCTATCCTAGCGATTTCCAATGTAGATATATCCTAGAAATCTCCAATGTAGATGTAGCCTAGTATTCTCCAATATAGATCTATCCTAGCAATCTCCAATAATGATCTATTCTAGCAATCTCCAATATACATCTATCCTATCCATCTCCTATATAGATCTATTCTAGCAATCTCCAATATACATCTATCCTAGCAATCTCCAGTATAGATTTATCCTAGCAATATCCTAATATCGATCGATCCTAGCAATCTCCAATATAGATCCTTTCTAGCAATCTTCAATATAGATATATCCTAGCAGTCTGCCTCATTCATCAGTTAAAATACTTTATATGCAAAGCAGGCGAACGTCTGCAATAAGGTTATTGATTTATTTCGTTGTTTCGGGATTTGAGATTTAAATATTGAGCACAACCCACTACTGGCAACGCTGATCTTATTATGGTATGAACCTAAGGCCCATCCACGTCAATGTGGAAGCACTAGACTTGAGTTTCGCTCTCATTTGAGCTCACATGAGAACGAAACTCGAGTCTAGTGCTTTCACATTTACGTGGATGGGCCTTAGGTTCATACCAGAATAAGATCATCGTTGCCAGTAGTGGGTTGTGCTCAATATTTAACTAAAGTTATTGTTACAATGAAATGCACAGGAAGACCTGTTATGTTATTAATAACAGTTAGCGTATACGTACACAGTACACTATGTGAACAATATTAGGTTTTAAAGATTAACGTAAAATATGTCCGTACTACATGGTTATGTGTGGCAGTCTAATAGTATAGCGTTCACACAATATAATTAAGTCTACTAGACATGACACAAAAAGATGTATATCATTTGTTCTTATGACAATAGTCATTGACAGCCGGCACTGTGGCCTAGGGACAGTGAACACATATCACAATTCCCCGACATACCGAATCGAGAGTTCGAAATAAGCTGCAGTCGATTTGTAACAAGGCCGCCTTGTGTTGATTACGATTGACTGGGCATCGTTTGTTCAAAAAGCAATGTAAATCTACTGAATGTAAAATTGCCCCGTAAAAAACACGCAGCCTGAAAATTCTGTGTTTGATTGCTACGTTTTGTAAAGGACACTTGTCTGATTGACATTGTTTTCATCAAGGCCTGAGATGTGTGGCGAGACATGAACACCTTCGCCAGTTTTAAGGGCACACGGCGATGAAATACAACGTGTTTTGCTGTACTCCTTTATATTGCAATATTTTATTGTTTGTATTAATAAACAGTACCATGTTATATTAAAAGTATTTTGCATTGCTGTTGTTAATATAAGCCTAAAGAAGAGTGAAAGAGTTTTCGGTTATATGTGTAGGGACTCATTGGAGTTTTCAGATCTGGAGGAAGGCAATTCCATAAGTGAGCACCAGTTACTACAAATGCTGTCATTGTTAAGGTACACATGTATAGGAAAACATTACGGCCAATCTAGTCACAGTAGACAATTCAGTGTTAGCCACATTTTGTAGAGATTTCAATTTTCTTTGTCACACGCACACACATTTACATAAGGATGATGATGATGATAATGATGATGATGATGATGATGATGATGATGATGATGACGACGATAGCGTTTCACTGCTTCCGAGTCTCAAGCTATTAGATAAAGATGTTAGTAGTGAAATACAGCTACTCTTTCAGTGTCTATGTGTGTGCGTGTGTGTGCATGTATGTACGTGTGTGTGCGTGTGGGTACGTGTGTGCACGTGTGTGAGCGTGTGTGTGCGTGTATGTGCGTGTGTGTAAGTGTGAGTGCGTGTGGGTACGTGTGTGCACGTGTGTGTGTGTGTGTGTTCGTGTGTGTAAGTATGTGCGCGTGTGTGTACGTTCTAAACATTAAAAATATTCCGGTTAACCTTACATACAAATACAGATGTTCACAATAAGGTCAAAGTTTAAGCCAAGGGCTCTCTTCAACGCCGTCAGGAGTCGTGAGTATATGGTGCCAGCGCCATATTTTATAGACCAATCGTCATTCAATTCAATTCAACTTTATTTTAAAAAAGGTTACAAATTGCGCACGCAGGCCCGTCTTACATTCGGCTCTTCCAATCACTCATCTTTCATTCATCAATAGTGCATGATACATTCACATAGGAAAATACATTGTCAAATGAATGTTGTAAACATAAACAATGCATTTTACAATTTTATGAAACACATACCTCACTCACCCACACATCCCCTCCTACTCACATATACCCCCACCCACACAACACCTTCCATGCACCCACACACAACACCTTCCATGCACCCACACACATGCCCCACCCACACACCCCCACCCACCTCACCGTCGCACATACCCACCCCACCCGCGCACACTCACCCTCACCCAGTCATAGACATCCCCAACCCACCCACATACATACCCCACACACCCACACACCCTTACCCAAACAATCACCAACCCACCCTTCCCTATTAACACACATCACCCAACACACACGTCTCCGCATAAACACACCCATCCCCAGCCCAAAAAGACCCACCCACCCACCCATATCCACACCTCCAACCACCTAGCCAAATACTCATCCCCTAACCACACATCCCCCACCCACAAACACACACCCACACACACCCACCAATCAACACACCCCGCACCTACCCACCCACATACACATTCCCCACCCATCAAACCACACAATCCTCCCACCCACCAACACCCACACACTTCCTACCACTCACCCAAACACCCCTAGCCACACACACACACACATCCCTCACCCACACACACACACCCACCACAACTCCCTTCACCCACTCACACATCCCCCACACATCTCCCCACCCATCCATACATCCCCCACCTACCAGCACATCCCTCACTCACACCCGCATCCGAGACCCACACACAAAACCCCCACCCACACAAATTTCCCCCTAAATTTCCACACATCCCCCTAAACATACTCCCTCCACACATACATCTTACACACACATCCCCCGCACTCATACGTCCTCCACACACACTTCCTCGCGTCTAGACACATACATGATGCCTCACATAATCACTTAAACTAGTATGAACAAACTCCCACACTATACACACACATACACTGACGATTGTTGTGAGCATTCTCACAAAATATTTTAAAAAGTTGAGAAAAAACAGTACATATACACTGTGTAACGTAAAAAAAAGTGATACAATTCAACTCTCTCTCTCTCTCTCTCTCTCTCTCTCTCTCTCTCTCTCTCTCTCTCTCTCTCTCTCTCTCTCTCTCTCTCTCTCTCGTTATTCTTACACACACACACATACACACACACTCACTCTCACACTCATTCACTCTCTCTCTCTCTCTCTCTCTCTCTCTCTCTCTATCTCACTCACTAACACTCTCACTCATTCTACAGTAATGTGCATGTGTTCATATTAAATATGATGCAATCAAGTGGCATTCAAAATGATAATATGAAGATGAAAATACACATAAAATATGTAATAGCATGTTACATGATATGCGTGCGATCAATTCTCTCTCTCTCTCTCTCTCTCTCTCTCTCTCTCTCTCTCTCTCTCTCTCTCTCTCTCACGCACACACTCACAAACACCACTCACTAACACACCCATTCTCCCACTGTCTCTCTCTCGCTCTCTCTCGCTCTCTCTCTCTCTCTCTCTTTCTTTCTCTCACTCACTATTTCCCTCATTCACTCACTCTTCCATCTTTCATTCACTCTATCTCTCACTCACACACACCCACAGACACACGCCCTCACGCTATCACTCATATGTTTCGTTCGCTCTCTCTCACCCTTTCGCACTCACCAACACTCTATTTTACTCTATCTCACTCACTCACACACACAAACTCTCTATCACTCATTCATTCGCTGACACACACACACTCACTCTCTGACCCCTTACTCACTCACTCACTCACTCTCAATCACTCACTCACTCACTGATTGACTGATTGACTGATTGACTCACTCACTCACCCACCCACTCACTCACTCACTCACTCACTCATTCACTTGATCATGCACTCACTCATTCACTCTCTTTCTCACACAATCCCTCACACACGCACTCACCCATTCTCTCAATCTCACTCTATCACACATACACATAGGCATAAACGCACGCACGCCCACACTCCCTCAGTCGCTCTCACACATACACACACCCATGCATGCATGGAGAAACACATTCCTCACCTTTTCGCGCTCACTCAGCCTCTTCAAAACATACGCATGAACGCGTGCACACACACACACATTCACTCTGTCTCACACCCCTACGCTCTCTCTCTCTCTCTCTCTCTCTCTCTCTCTCTCTCTCTCTCTCTCTCTCTCTCTCTCGCGCACACACAGACACACAGACACACACAAATAGTTAACAATTATACTAGCAGGTGAATTATGGTGGCATATAGTCGGTATGGATTAAGTGTTGAAAGAGTTTTTGGTTATATGTGTAGGGACTCATTGGAGTTTTCAGATCTGGAGGAAGGCAATTCCATAAGTGAGCACCAGAATAGGCGAAGCATGTTTTGTATAAGTCCAGTCTAGGCCTTGGAACATGTAATAAATGCAAGCGCTTGCTTTTAATTGCCTTAGATTGAATAAACGGTAGAAGATTCTCTGGGGTATTTTGAAATATAATTTTATTAACTAATGTGGCTAATCGGTACAATTATCTTGGAACAGTTATAACATCTGATGGGAGATGCCTTGAAGAGATTAGAACAAGAATCGCCATGGCGAAAGTAGCCTTTAGCAAGATGAAAAACATTCTGACCAATAAAAAGATGTCAATTGAAACGAGAAAAAGAGTGTTGAGGGGATACATAGAGCCTGTTATTTTGTATGGATGTGAAACTTGGACAATGAGCAGTCAAGCTGAAAAGCATCTGATTGCTGCAGAAATGTGGTTTCTGAGGAAAATGCAAAGAATACCATGGACAGACAGAAAAACCAATGACCAAGTACTACAGGAGACAAATGAACATCGTAGACTGATTAGAGAAATTAGACGTAGACAGTCAAAGTTTTTTGGACATGTTATGAGAAGAAATGGGTTGGAGAACTTAGCGACAACTGGCAAGATCGAGGGGAACAGACCAAGAGGAAGACCGAGAGGAAAATACCTGGATGGCTTGGCCACATGGCATGGACGAGACAGGAACACTGAGCTGATCCACGACACTGGTGATCGAGTGAAATGGCGAGTCATGACCGCCCACGCTTTCCGGTATGGCACATGATTGATTGAATGTGGCTTTGTTAAAAAGGAAGCGCTTTCGAAGTGGTAGAAGCCTGAGACGACTGGAAACTAGACGTACATCGCAGTTTTGTAGAGAACATAGTCGTTTCATATTAGATTGAGAGCAACCATCCCAGGCTGTGGAACAATAATCGAGATGTGATTGGATATATGATGTATAGAATATTTTTTGTGTGCTTTCGTCCAGGAAGTGCTGGATCTTAGCAAGTTGGTAAACAACTTTTTTGTGCTATTTTCTTGGTAAGAGCGTGAATATGAGAGCTCCAGTTTATATGTCTGTCAATTAATAGACCTAGTGTTTTATGTTCATTTACCTTTTTTTTTTGGCATATCCTTTACAGGACATCGCTGTCAACAGCAGAATCTTTCAGCCGTATGTTGATTTCTTGGCAAGATTACGCTCAGTAGTTCGCCATTGCATTCTGAGCTGCCGGCTCACATATCCCGTAAGTTACCGATGCGATTCGAACCACTGCTGATTCTCACCCTCATCACGTTACCTACGAGAGTATACGAGATTACGGAGAAAAGTCGCTAACCTCTAAGCAACGAATGTGTCTAAGCGAAGTTCGAGCGGTGCCCAAGTTATGGATAGTGTCTGTAGATTGTGTCTGGTCGCTATCAGCTTGGATTTGGTTTTGTCGATGTTAATTTGCATGCGGTTTTCATTGCTTCATCTAGTAAGATTATCAAGTTCTTTTTGTAAAGAATTTTCTCATTCACTACGGTTCGCTTGACTAGTGTATATAGTAGAGTCGTCTGCAAATAGATCACAAGTTGTTTTGAGGTATAAAGGAAGATCGTTAATATAAACTGCACAAAGCAGCGGACCTAGTACTGAACCCTGAGGCACACCAATATTAATCTGTGTGGGTCTTGATAGACAGTTGTTGAAAGACACGACTTGTTGTCTTTCGGATATAAATGACGTAATAATTTTCACTATCTTGTCGCTTGTCTTCATTTGTTCCAATTTCCTAATTAAAATATCATGATCTACCACATCAAAAGCTTTTTTAAATTCTACAAACAACGCTCCAATATGTTCCCTTTGTTGATTTTAAAGTACCAGTTATCGGACATTTGTGTTATAGCACTATGGCAAGAATATTTAGGTCGAAACCCAGATTGACTGGTAGTTATTAGATCGTTGTTAATTAAATTGTGTAACGTTATTTTATGGATGTGTTTTTCGAGTGGCTTTGATAGCGATGATAGTAAGGAGATAGGTCTATAATTATCTTAGACGCTATTATCAGTTGAGCTATTTGTAAGTAGAAGATACACTTTAGCAATTTTAAATGAAGATGGAAAGTAGTTTTTCGCCAGGCACTGGTTGTATATGAACGTTAAGGACTCACTAATGACTGGAGCAGCACAACGAAGAATTCTATTACTGATACCATTTAGGCCGTGTGAATATTTTGCTTTGAGGTTTAAGAGATATTTATATACAACTGCAGCAGACATTAGGGGTATCTCAGCAGGAATATTTCTAATGCACTTCTCCTCACAGAATGATGCCAGTGAACTTAAATTACATGATAAGTCTGGTATTGAAGACGTTAGATTCTCTATTTCTTATTGAAAGAACCAACTGAATTCATCGCATGTTATAGAATTTGGTATTGCTTATTCTGAAGGGCGTTACTTATTGGTTAGCAAGTTAATAGCCGTCCATATATTTGTACTGTTTGAATTATCTACAATCAAATTTTTTAAATGATCTTTTTTTTTATCCTACGAATTTCATATATAACTTTATTCCTTAGCCTACGGTAATTGATGAAGTCTTTATTTTTGTGTGCTCTATCTCGCTCTCTCATGATTTCCAGAACTTCACTAATGACCCATGGGGATTTATGTTGATTTTTTACTCGAACTTCTTTGATTAGCACGTGCTTATTGAACACATTGTAGACTGTCTTCGTCCAGAAAGCTAATGCATCGTCTGGGTCAGGAAGTTGGTAAACATGATCAAGAGCTGATATTTTGTAAGTCTTGCAAAATTAAATCTTGATTGAATGCTTTAAAATGTCCAAATTTGATACCTAAATTTTCATTTTTAAGAGATTTCAAGCAGAGAAGTCTGGAATGTTGTTATCGTTATTGTACAAGTACTCATACACTACGTGAGCAATAATATTTATTTTTAAGTGTAATGTACATATGCCTGTATTATATGGTTATGTGTATCAGTCTCATAATATAACATTCACGCACAATAATTAACTCTAGCAGACAAGTCAGTATAGAACACATATTATTGATGTGTATGACAACAGTGATTGCCTCTGTTTACACGTGTACTTATTGAAAAGAAATCCTGGAGATAAGTATCTTCCTGCCATACCCAGACTCCAGCTGTTTAACTGTGCTACGCCTACGTGAGTACGATCGGCGTAATCTACACTTGACAACACCTTATTATGTACCAATATTAGCTATAATTATACACGTAAAGTAACAATATACTCGTAAATATATCATGTCTGACTTTACACTAGCAGTTATCTATACCTACTATGTCCAGAAAGCTCTCCTTTCAAAAATAATCAATAAATGCTGTTGTTTTATTTGGTTTTCTCAGGGATCTGAGATTTAAATATTGAGCACAAACCACTACTGGCAACGCTATCGTCTTCCGGTACGAACCTAAGGCCTTGTCCACGTCAACTGGAAGCACCAAATTGACGTGGACAAGGCCTTAGGTTCGTACCGGAAGACGAAAGCGTTGCCAGTAGTGGGTTGTGCTCAATACTGTTGTAGCAAAAATGGTAATACTGTTTGAACAGTACGTTGTGTGATATATAATTGGCACTCACATTTAGTTCTATTGTGTTACATCTACGGAGACATATTTCAGTTAGCAAAAAACAGTTAAATTGATTGATAGATAAAGACTTAACTGGTTCGGCCACCTGGTGAGAATGAACCAAATGTCCCCAGCGGCAAGAACATACAACATGAAAATGAAACAGCAAGAATCACAGAGACCACAAACAAGATGGATCGGCCGCATCAACACCAAAAAGACCCATAACATCTAAGCATATGAAGCCACCTAGTGAGCCCTAGTTCGTAAACCAATCATCAAAGCAGCCTGCGATGCATAACGGTATAGAGCAGTGAAGGGCAAAAGAAGAAAGAAAGAAAGAAAAATACAAGCAAGACAGGATGAAGTACTAGCGTACTTTTTTCGCTAGACGTAAAATATAATCACTATAACCAAAGAAGAAAAAAACAACAAAGCTTGAAATACTTAGGAAGTATAATATCATCAAAAGTCAAATCAGAAAAAGAGATCGAAAATAGATCTAACAAGACAAACCAATTCATTGGACAAATGGCACCAATATTAAAGAACAAACACGTGTTAATAGATACTAAGACAGTACTCTACAACACAATCTTCGTACCAACTCTATGCTCAATCAATCAATCATGTGCCATGCCGGAAAGCGTGCGCGGTCATGACTCGCCATTTCACTCGATCACCAGTTTCGTGGATCAGCTCAGTGTTCCGGTCTCGTCCATGCCATGTGGCCAAGCCATCCAGGTATTTTCCTCTCGGTCTTCCTCTTGGTCTGTTCCCCTCGATCTTGCCAGTTCTCCAATTTCTCCAATCCAGTTCTCTAAGTTCTCCAATCCATTTCTTCTCATAACATGTCCAAAAATTTTTGACTGTCTACGTCTAATTTCTCTAATCAGTTTACGATGTTCATTTGTCTCCTGTAGTACTTGGTCATTGGTTTTTCTGTCTGTCCATGGTATTCTTTGCATTTTCCTCAGAAACCACATTTCTGCAGCCATCAGATGCTTTTCAGCTTGACTGCTCATTGTCCAAGTTTCACATCCATACAAAAGAACAGGCTCTATGTATCCCCTCAACACTCTTTTTCTCGTTTCAATTGACATCTTCTTATTGGTCAGAATGTTTTTCATCTTGCTAAAGGTTACTTTCGCCATGGCGATTCTTGTTCTAATCTCTTCAAGGCATCTCCCATCAGATGTTATAACTGTTCCAAGATAATTGTACCGATTCACTTGTTGAAGAATATTTCCATTTACTTGTATATTACATTGTGGCACTTCTTCCTTCCTACTGACGACCATAACCTGAGTCTTTTTACAATTTAATTCTAACCCCAGTTGCTCACTGTGTACAACAACCGCATCTACTAATTGTTGCAGGTCCTGCTCATTGTCTGCAATTAATACTGTATCATCTGCATATCTAATGTTATTGGTGTTTCGTCCTCCAATGCTGATTCCATTTATATACTCTACATTTCTGAAAATATTTTCACTGTACAGGGAAAAAAGATCTGGAGACATCACACATCCCTGCCTAACACCTCTCTTAATTGGCCGATACTGTCCCACTTCATTATCAATCCTTATTGCAGCTTGTTGTTTTTTATAAGTCTATGCTACCAATGCCAAAACCTGGACATTGACAAGAAAAGAGAAACGAAAAATCACAACAATAGAAATGGGATTCCTGAGAAGTATACTTAATGGGAGTCTCCGTGGCGAAATAGTCAAGCCGTCTGGCTCACGCTCCGAAGGTTGTGGGTTCGATTCCGGGCTAGGAATCTCATTTCTAGGAGGCTCATAGGAGTCGTCGCTGGAACTACGGAGTTCGTGCTTTCTACAACGCTTTCGGCGGGCCACCATGTGGAAAGAGACAGAGTCATATGGGATAAAACCCGGTGCAATGAAGTCGATCCTCTTGATTTTAAGACCTTTTTAATCGTCACTGTATCAAGAAGAGAGCAAATCAGAAGTGAAGGCATCAGGACTAAAATGGGGATTATAGCAGCGCTAGATTTTATTAGTAGGCTACAAGTCAAATGATTTGGCCATGCTAAGTTACCAACTAACAGTATACCACAGTAAGCATGTTAGTTAAGTTGAGTTGAATTGAGTTGAGTCGAGTTGAGTTGAGTTGAGTTGAGCTAAAAAATGATATCACTGCACTCAGGACATTCCCATACGTGCTCCATCCCCTCGTTCAACAGTCAGCGAAGAGTTACACTACTAATTGGCCCCACCGCTATCTGATTGAAAGATCTCCTGGCCTTCCCTCTCAGTTTTGAAATTCTACGAGAACCCCAGCCAATCATAAAAAAATCTCATCCTTTCCACATACGGGTTCTCAATCTGTTCAATCACCTAGCCCCGCAGGCACAAGACCACCTCTTCCTTGACAATAGGTGCCACAACAAGCAATGATGTACATACAAAATGGAAGCAAAGAAAGAGGCCAACCACGTAAACGATGGACAGATTAAATAGCAGAGTCTATGGGAATCTCGATACACGAAGCTCATAAACGCGCGCTCTCCCGCTGTTTATATTTCACATCGCCACCACAAGGCACAAGAGGAACGATGAGATGAGATGAGTATCATATTTTGGTTTCTTTTATTTGTAAACGAGTCTGGCCTCAGAGTTCATTTTACATTTATTAGGACGCAAAAATTAGTGCAGAGCAGAGTAATAATGAGGAACACAAAAAAGTGCTACTCAGTGCTTAATAACTGTTTTCATAATGTGTGGCTTTTTTGACGACACTCGACGCTTAGGAAAATGGGAGAGGACGTTTAATTAGACTGCCAGTCGTATTTGGGAACTCTTAGTTGGCTACTGATGAAGTGAACGGAGCATTGTGTGCGAATGTGCCGAGTGTAGTGGTGTTGATTCTTGAACTCATATTCAAAACGTGTAGCAGTGCAAAATGATTTCATTTCATTCTTGTCTTTTTTTTCAGATGTCGAGCCACATGTTGTGATTCGTAGAACAGAGGACATTATTTTCAATCTCAGATAAGAGCACCTTCAGTACAACATTTGTTGACTAAACCAACATAAATGATGCTCGATGGACTGAGACGGTGGCATTGAGGAATATCATCAGCAGAGTTAATCCACATCACCAAAGACCGAGATCTATGGAGAAACATGAACGCTTACCCCAGCCGGGAAGGCACTTGATGATGATGTAATCTAATTATCTAATATACTTCTTCCTCTTCCTCTGTTCCCCTCGATCTTTCCATTCGTCACAATGTTCTCCAATGCATTTCTTCTCACCACGTGACCAAAGGCGAATGTTTGTCTCATTCTTATTATTTCACACAATGTTCTAGTTTCATTAGCCTTTTTCATGGACTCGTTGTTAATTAGTTACTCTGGCA
Organism: Cepaea nemoralis; assembly: GCA_014155875.1. Classification (NCBI taxonomy): domain Eukaryota; kingdom Metazoa; phylum Mollusca; class Gastropoda; order Stylommatophora; family Helicidae; genus Cepaea; species Cepaea nemoralis. The sequence continues at coordinate 38,525 of JACEFZ010023134.1, read as the reverse complement.
GTCCAATGAATTCGTAACATTCATCTCAGGAACCACATCTCTTATGCTTTCAGGTTCTTCATAATTTATTCATTTAAATTCCAAGATTCACTGCCGTATAGAAAAACAGGTCCTGTATAGCATAGTCGCACTCTCTTGCTTACATTCAATGATTGTGACCTATTGCATAGGGTTCTCTGAAATGCAGCCTTTGCTTGCCCTATTATATTCTTAATCTCTGCTGTGCATCTTCCATCTGATCTTATAAGTGCCCCTATTACAAACACACTCAATTAAAAAGATGATTTGGCCACAAAATCACAGATTATTGCTAAAGTGCACCGTTCCTGCTAACTGGCAAAAGGTAGTTGTGCAGAAACAATAATAAACGACTTTCAGATGTCGTTTGTAGCAAAAGGACACGTACTTGGTTGTTAGACGTGTTGCATCAGATTTATACAGATGACTCGAGACTAAGGAAGAATTGGATACTAACCAAGAAGTACATGTTTCCATGCAGTGTAGTTCTTGTCGAAGTTACTGTCGCTTGGTCTGACATTAGAGGAAGAGATGGTTTCCATGCAAGAGTAAGAAATAGGGGTATATAAGGCTCCTCGCCCTCCCCCAAACTTCTGTTTAAAGAGCTGTGTATCACAAGTGTAAACAACAGTAGAGAAATCGCTTCGCAAACAGCCAGGACAACATACATTATAAAGAAAGATTAGACGTAACAGGGCAAATATAATGTCTTGTGTACAGCTACAAACCGACGTTGAACATATTAGCATATGCAATTCAGATGGGCCTAACTGAATTTGTGCATCCTATCTATCGATACAGCCAGCCGCTGAAACCCCCGATAATCACTTATCATCCTTTCTAAATGAACCTAAACGGAACATAAATTCTGCGCAAGTCTTGGGGTGAGTGAATTAAACAATAGATAAGCATTAGATGAAAAACGTGGCGTGGGCGGCATTAGTTTCCTATGTTTGGGCAACTCAGGATTTGTCTCTTTATTTTGTGTGCCTATCCCACGTGGAATGTAAAATAGGAAACCTTGAGGTTCAACCTATATGGTAGATTTATTTCGAATAACCAAAAACATTATGAGATGATGTGAATTTGGTGAATATACTAATGTATATGCCGGTTCCCCTGGTTAGGAGTTACACGACTTTCTCCGTAATCCCTTATACTCTCGTGAGTAACGTGACGTGCGCGAGAATCGATAGCGGTTCTCTCCACGTCGGTAACTTACGGGGTATGCGAGCCGGTCGCTCAGAAAGCAATGGTAAACTACTGAGTGTAATCTTGCCAAGAAATTAACAATCAGCTGAAAGTTGCTGATGTTGACAGCGATGTCCTGTAAAGGATATGCGAAAATAAAAAAAATAAAAAAAAGTGTTGAATAACATATAAAGATTTCGTCCATGTTGAAAGTCGGAAAATAAAAACCCGGCGATATCCTGAATAGAGAGGTAGAAGAAATATGTGGCACATGATTATCAAATGCCGGCAATAGTACTACCAGGCGATTTATATTGGAATAAAAAGTTACTTAACCAGCATCCAATGCCATGCCCAAGAGTGTGACATTGAATATCAAAATAGCAACTCATCAACCATGTGTTGGGGAAACTGAATTTAGGAAGTAAAGAATTCAAAGGAGATAAATGAGGCATCCTAAAGCAAGACTTCTCGAATGCCTCAACCACCTTGTTTGGTTGCCTTATTCTGACATACTATGCCCTGTAGTATTTGGGGTACACTTCATTGCTCCTTGGAGACAATCTATCGCACTATGTCTAAAGCTTGATGTGTGAGTAGGCTGTATTATCGCTGGCCTCATCTTAATTATCTAGTGACAAAACACACAAACAGACACACACGAAATCAGTCCTCAGCAACTTGATAAAAACCAAGATACTGTGGGCTATGCAATTGCTGTTGTTCATTTAAGGAGCCTCGTTGCTGCTATTGAGTTAACCAGTAACTGGTAGACGATTGCAGACAACAACAAAATAATGGAGAGCACAAGGCAAATCCGAAGGCGCATCAAGAACCAGTTTGTATATCGACTACTTTACCTAAACAGGAGGACTAGGTTTAGCTCTAACCTTAGACGGGATCCACAGACCCAGGTGACTGTGTCGTCATATCGTCAACGTGTGTGTGTGTGTGCGTGTGTGTGTGTGTGTGGTGTGTGTGTGGTGTGTGTGTGTGCGTGCGTGTGTGTGTGTGCGTGTGTGTGCGTGTGTGTGTGTGCGTGGTGTGTGTGTGGTGTGGTGTGTGTGTGTGCGTGTGTATGTGTGCGTGTGTGTGTGTGCGTGTGTGTGTCTGTGTGTGTGTGTGTGTGCGTGTGCGTGTGTGCGTGGTGTGTGTGCGCGTGTGTGTGTGTGTGTGTGTGCGTGGTGTGTGTGCGTGGTGTGTGTGTGATGTGGTGTGTGTGTGTGCGTGTGTGTGTGTGTGCGTGTGTGTGTGTGTGCGTGTGCGTGTGTGTGCGCGTGCGTGTGTGCGTGTGTGTGTGTGTGCGTGGTGTGTGTGTGGTGTGTGTGTGTGTGCGTGTGTGTGTGTGTTTGCGTGGTGTGTGTGTGGTGTGTGTGTGTGATATATATATATATATATATATATATATATATATATATATATATATATATATATATATATATATATATATATGTGTGTGTGTGTGTGTGTGTGTGTGTGTGTGTATGATGATCTATTAGCCCAGGGAGACCGCGTAGTTCTGTTTGAAATCATTAATAAATACAATTTATTTTGGTTCTAGTTCGCTAATTGAACTAGGAATCTTCATATACATCTTTTGTAATAAAAGATATAATTGTTTTATACTTGCACCCACGTACTCTACTCTTGATTCCCTTGAACGCAAGGTATGCATGTGAGTGCATGAATGTGTTGTACTTAACAAGGGGCTAAAAATATCTGACAAAAGTACCCGGCCTGATAAACTAGATATTCATGTTAGGTCTTCCTACACACACAAGTGTTCTTCACCTTCTGTATTTTTTTCTCCCAAGGTGAACCTCAGTCTCTTCTATCGGCACCATCCCTTAAGACACCATCCTTAAAACGAGGCATAATTTAAAGAGACTATCGGCTAACTTTTGTGTAGGGGTTTCTGTCTGTTAATGGAATAATCCTAACGGATCGGCGACATATGTGTTGCATCAGACGACGATTTGTACAGATGGACAGGAGACTACGAAATAAGATCCAGAATGAATTCAGTACTAACCAAGCGGTGCATGTTTTTTCATGCAGTGTAGTCTTTGTCGAAGTTATTGTCGCTGGGTGTGACATTAATGGAAGAGATGATTTCCATGCAAGAGAAAGAAAGGGCGGTGTATAAGACTCTCTCTCTCTCTCTCCCCTCACCCCCCCCCCTTTTCCAAAATGATATAACATGGCGCATCACAATTGTAACCCACAGCAGAGACATCGCTTCGCAAACAACCAGGACAAAATACGTTATAAAGAAAGATTAGATGTGATAGGGCAAAGAAAGCGACTTGCGTACAGCTACAAACAGACGTTAAACAATTCAGATGTGCTAATTGGCTTCGTACAACCTGTCTATTAATACGGTCAGCCGCGTAAAACTCATCTCCTGCTTGATGGCAATTTAGAATGATGACATCTTTCGTCAGATCTTCAATTCCCAACTTCCCACTGATTTAAGAAAATAGCGATGATAATGCCGCTATTGTGACTTAACATGCGCCCATATGCCTAATCAGATGCACTGTCAGATATGGAGGCATACATAACGTAAAATACATCACCCGGTAAGCAGTATAATGACAACCTGAAAAACAGTTATGTTCATGTAGTGAGCATCATTAATATCCGGGCAAGGTCTAAATGTACATTAATGAGACAAGAAAATGACCAGACAGGTTGATTGTAGGTCATGAAAAGAATCAGCACTTCGACTGGCAGTAGACAACAAGGACATCCCTATAGGTGTATAGTTGGTCATGCGTCGAAGTAAACTTCGAAGTAAACAGCGAGGCTCTGACGTCATTTGGAGGTGACAGGTTCGAATCCCGATCGGTAACGATAGCTTTCAATTGTTATGATGTTGTAATAATTTTCAGGAGTCTCCGCGGTGAAGAGGTCAAGCCGTCTGCCTCGCACTCTGAAGGTTGTGGGTTCGATTTCGGGCTACGTCTTTCTTTCACGGGTGCATTTATCTCGGAGGCCACTGGGGATCGTCGCTGGGGCTTTTGTGCCACGATTTCGACAGACCACCCTGTGGATAGAGACTGAGCTGTACGGGATACAACCCTGTGCAATGAAGTCGAACCTCTCGACCTTTACGACTTTTATAAAAAGCTAATGTTGGACTTCGTCTTGCACTAGACAACATGAACTTCCTGTAGGATGATAGCGTGATACATGGTCTTGCAGTAGACAACATGAACTTCCTGTAAGATGATAGCGTGATACTTGGTCTTGCAGTAGACAACATGAACTTCCTGTAAGATAATAGCGTGATACTTGGTCTTGCAGTAGACAACATGAACTTCCTGTAAGATAATAGCGTGATACATGGTCTTGCAGTAGACAACATGAACTTCCTAAGATAATAGCGTGATACTTGGTCTTGCAGTAGACAACATGAACTTCCTGTAAGATAATAGCGTGATACTTGGTCTTGCAGTAGACAACATGAACTTCCTGTAAGATAATAGCGTGATAAAATCTCTTGGTCTTGCAGTAGACAACATGAACATCCCATAAGGTGATAGTCTGGCACTTGGTCTGTAGACAACAAGAACCTCCAATAAGGTGATAGTCTTGCACTTGGTCTGTAGACAACAAGAACACCCAATAAGGTGATAGTCTGGCACTTGGTCTGTAGACAACATGAACATCCCATAAGGTGATAGTCTGGCACTTGGTCTGTAGACAACAAGAACATCCCATAAGATCTTAGCGTGACACTTTGTCAGTAGACAACAAGAACATCCCTTAAGATGATAGTGTGGCACTTGGTCTTTAGACAACATGAACATCCCGTAATATGATAGTGTGGCACTTGGTCTTTAGACAACATGAACATCCCGTAAGATGATTGCGTGGCACTTGGTCAGTAGACAACAACAACATATCGTAATATGAGTGTGGCACTTAGTCAGTAGACAACAACAACATATCGTAAGATTAGTGTGGCACTTGGTTAGTAGACAACAAGAATCAAATTCCGTAAGCTGATAGTGTGGCACTTTTATATGGCAGTAGACAACAAGAACACCCCATAAGATGATAGTGTTGCACTTGATATGGTAGTAGACAACAAGAACATCCCATAAGATGATAGTGTGGCACTTGATATGGCAGCAGACAACACGAACATCCCTTAAGATGATAATGTGGCACTTGGTCTGTAGACAACAAGAACATTCCGTAAGCTGATAGTGTGGCACTTGGTATGGTAGTAGACAACAAGAACATCTCATAAGATGATAGTGTGGCACTTGGTCTGTAGACAACTAAGAAACATTCCGTAAGCTGATAGTGTGGCACTTGGTATGGTAGTAGACAACAAGAACATCCCATAAGATGATAGTGTGGCACTTGGTATGGTAGTAGACAACAAGGACATCCCATAAGATGATAGTGTGGCACTTGGTATGGTAGTAGACAACAAGGAACATCCCATAAGATGATAGTTTGGCACTTGGTCTGTAGACAACAAGAACATTCCATAAGATGATAGTGTGGCACTTGGTATGGTAGTAGACAACAAGGACATCCCATAAGATGATAGTGTGGCACTTGGTATGGTAGTAGACAACAAGGACATCCCATAAGATGATAGTGTGGCACTTGGTATGGTAGTAGACACCAAGAACATCCCATAAGATGATAGTTTGGCACTTGGTTTGGTAGTAGACAACAAGAACATCCCATAAGATAATAGTGTGGCACTTGGCCTGTAGGCAACAAGAACATTCCGTAAGCTGATTGTGTGGCACTTGGTATTGGTAGTAGACAACAAGAACATCCCATAAGATAATAGTGTGGCACTTGGCCTGTAGGCAACAAGAACATTCCGTAAGCTGATTGTGTGGCACTTGGTTTGGTTGTAGACAACAAGAACATCCCATAAGATAATAGTGTGGCACTTGGCCTGTAGGCAACAAGAACATTCCGTAAGCTGATTGTGTGGCACTTGGTATTGGTAGTAGACAACAAGGGCATCCCATAAGATAATAGTGTGGCACTTGGTATTGGTAGTAGACAACAAGGGCATCCCATAAGATAATAGTGTGGCACTTGGTATTGGTAGTAGACAACAAGGGCATCCCATAAGATGTCCGCGTGGCACTTGGTCTGTAGACAACAAGAACACTTGGTTCACGAACGTTGCTAGCATGTAGATGAAACATGATCATCTGGTCCAGGGACTGTGAAAGCCGAGACTTCTGTATATTCCACTTTTCACATTGGACAGTGGGAAGCATTGTGTGTGATGTTCTCTGGCACAATAATGGAGCATAATAGGGACTACCCGTTGCCGTGAAGTTGGAATCTCGACTAACTGACTAATAACTAACTAACTAACTAACTAACTAACTAACTAACTATCTAACTAACTAACTAACTAACTAACTAACTAACTAACTAACTAACTAACTGACTAACTGACTGACTGACCGATTGTCTGACTGACTGACTGACTGACTGACTGACTAACTAACTAACTAACTGACTAACTAACTAACTAACTAACTAACTAACTAAAAACTAACTAACTAACTAACTAACTAACTTACTAATTAACTAACTAACGAACTAACTAACTGACTAACTGACTGACTGACTAACTAACTAACTAACTAATTAACTAACTAACTAACTAACTGACTAACTGACTGACTGACTGACTGACTGACCGACTGACTGACTGTCTGACAGACTGACTGACTGACTGACTGACTGACTGTCTGACTAACTAACTAACTAACTAACTGACTGACTAACTAACTAACTAACTAACTAACTGACTGACTGACTAACTAACTAATTAACTAACTAAATAACTAACTAACGGAACTAAACTAACCTAATCTAAAAACTAACTAAATAACTAACTAACTACTAACTGAACTAACTAACTAACTAACTGACTGACTGACTGACTGACTGACTAACTAACTAACTAACTAACTAACTGATAGCACGTGCAGGGGGCATTGAATCATCTGCTTCACTCACATTGTTGGCATTCACAGTGGAGCGAGAGAAGTCATCTGAGCTTTTCGTGTTAGGCTTAGACCAATTCATATTCTTGTGTCCCCATTGGTGTGTGTTAAATCTAGACGTCGCAATGGTAGGTAGTGCTTTTATTTTAAAACAAAAATGTTCCTTAGCGCTTGTGCTATTTAGCCCGCCATGGCACCTTTGTTTATAGTACAATTTCTGAGAGAGACAACTTTGGTGATGTCGATGGTCAGTTAGTAATCTCTCATAACATAGTCAAGAATGGTGTTTGCTACTGGTCACCTCCTTGCAGATGAATTGTTGGCTAAGTCACGTGGGTTTGGACAGTTTTCGTTATGATTCTCCTGCATGGAATCACATTTCACGATTTAATCTAATATGCAACTACTACTAACATCGTAAAATTAAACAATAGGTACATTACGTGACATCATCCACTGGTAATTTTGAGAACTATGAATTTACTTTGTTCAATGAAACGATTTGGTTTGTAGTTCTAGTATGGTTACATTTATGTGTGTTTGTTCCAGTGCTCTTTATCTTATAGCTGTAATTTTATTTGGGAACAGCTTAGAGATATTGGTATAAATATTATTTCTTAAGACCTCTTAAGAAACAATGAAAGAAAAACGCAAAACACTCTCAGTGCGTTGAAACAAGATATGAAGGATGTGTAAAAGGCTGCCAGGCAATGTGCAAATGACTATTGGATCACATTATGTGAGTCCACTCAAACTGCAAGAGATAAGGGAAACGTCAGTAGCATGCATGAAAGGATAAAGAAGACCCGCGGTCCAATAATTAAAATAAGTGCATCACTGAAAATATTCAATGGAGAAATCATCACTGATAAGAAACAGTAGATGGATAGATGGATACTCAAGCGAGACCAAACAGGCGAATGATTCCTCAACGGCATAGAGGCTCTTCCACCTCTTGACCACCTGGACACTCTTCCCACCACAACAGAAGTTAAGTGTGATATAGATGAACTGCATCTGGCAAGGCTCCAGGTATAGATGAGATTTCAAGAGAGGTTAGTAGAGTGGGAAAGGTAATCACCAGCTAATAGAGCTATGCTGGCGAGAAGGACAAGTTCTACCGGATTTCAAATATTCAAACACTGTACAAGAACAACGGATATAGGAGTGACTGTAACACCTATAGGTGTATCTCACTTCTGTGTATCATTGGGAAAGCATTTGCCAGAATTGTTCTGCCCAGACTTCAAGTCCTAGGAGATCTATTCTACCCAGAATCACAGTATTGCTTTCGTCGGAACCATTCTACCATTGATATGATATTCTCATTTCCACAGCTGCAAGAATAATGCCGCGAACATAATCAACCACTGTTTATTGGTCTTCATCGATCTCTTAAAGGCATTTTAATTGGTCAGTTGTGAATGTCCGTTCAAGACGCCAAAGAAGATCGGCTGCCCGCCAACTCTGCTGTCCATTTTGAAATCGTTCCACACAGGAATGAAGGGTATAATCAAGACTGATGGTGCATCTTAAGAAGAGTTTGAAATCAAGAGTGGAGTTAATTTTGTTACATAACTTTCATTTCTATTGAAATATGCCTTTCGTGAGCGATCAGGATGGTTGTATACACATTCACTCACACTAACATAGCGACCTCTATTGTGCTCATAGATTGAAGATCAAGACACAAATTAGGAGGGTACTGATCTGTCGCTAGTTGTCCCTGGGGGGAAAGTGGATTCAACCAGCACACCTGTTAATTATCCTATTTCTCAGTTTTTCTCTCTCTCTCTCTGCAGGTGGATATTTGTCTACTAACCCCCCTTTTTATTTAAAGTCTTTTTTCACTCTCTCTCTCTCTCTCTCTCTCTCTCTCTCTCTCTCTCTCTCTCTCTCTCTCTCTCTCTCTCTCTCTCTCTCTCTCTCTCTCTCTCTCTCTCTTTCTCTCTGACAATATCCCTCTTCCCGTTCCTTTAGCACATAACCCCACAAACACAGGTTTCAAACAACATGATAAAACATTTATTGCAGAAAAGTGTAATTTGGGTGTGCAATGGATAGGTGTGAAGATATGTGGTGGTATTTATCTTGAATGTGTGACATAATATTGTATAGGATTGAACATTAGAGTTTTTTTTCATCACGATACAGCCATTCGACTTCACAAAGGACATAGTGTTGAATCTCTCACCCGGCTGTTTCTTTCTGAATGGTGATGGTTCTGTTGACAATATGTTCTGGAAACGTATTAAACAATATATCTCCACTGAATTCAATGTTAGTTACAGTCTTTCTCGTTACACATTCGATAATCTGGAATATTTCTAGATCCTGTGAATGTCAGAGTAACACTGCTTGATTTCTTTATTTATGGTCTTTTTGTTTACCAAAATACGACTGATAATATAGTCTTTGTTTGGAAACACATAACCACCAGTCTAACCCTATATCGGTGATTCACTGCGTATTGTCCATCATGGAAAATTATCACTGATTGTCTTTTTCCCTTTTTGTTTTAGGGTCTATCTTTAAATAGTCCTCTTCATCCGCATTCAGACATATTGAATACCTTTATTTATCCTCTCACCTAGAGCGACACAGCTTCATGGTTCCTGTTTACTCACTCTTATCTGACACGATAGTTACACAGGATTCCCCTTTTCATATTCGTTATCACGTCACCGCATCTGAACAAATGCTTCGGCTCAGATGGGTAATCATCTTCAAGGTCAAGTACAGGGAACCTGTCAAAGAAAATACGGCCTGTGAGAGAAACTCAACTCCTACCTATGATATGTGAAGTTAGGTCTAAGGCTATATTCAGTAGGTAGCCTATATATATCATCATAATACTACACTCTTGTATAAGACAGAATAGTTCAGCACTCTACTGTATACAAGGTAAACGAGTGATACGCTAAAGCAAAGCACATAAATCCTAGTATAGACTTATCCTTCCGACTGTACAGACACCTTACTCTACCCAACTTAAGTCACTCTTCAGCCTAATGTGGTCGGCTCACTATACCACGTTTACACACAAACGTTCACTAGGCTAGATTTCTAAGCTACCTTATAATCACCTTATTGAATAATTCCGGCCTAAAATTATACCACTTAATTCCATAAAGGAAAAGTGCGGGTCGACTTTACACAACCTAGACTTAGTGATATATATTCTATTTCATTTCGGCACTCAATTAACTCCACACCCGCCTATTGTAAAGGCAATCTTCAACTGGTCTGTAAAACCGTACATTCAGTCCAAAGTTATTGGCTGGACTACGTCACTTGTTTTGTTCTTAACCCTCAGCCTTTGTTCTATTCCCGCGTTGATTGATCTCCGTACATCAGTACTGATCACCGTCTTTAATAAAGACGATCTCCAGTTCCATCGTGTTTCTCCGTTAGATCAAAGGACTCTTTTCACCGTATTTCCACGCGATTACTGTTTGATCTTCCTCCGAACTTCCCCGGTAATAAACGATGTTTTCTGGGCCCCGGTGATTCTCCGCACAGTCCCATACGGACTTTTGTCTTTGAACTTTCCCGGTAAACAATTCTTCCGTCTCATACGGGACTTCGCTTCCGTGTCCCATACATACGACCAGTGTTTGAAGTCACGAGCGATGTCTTTTTGAAGATTTCAGGACCGTCACTTGACTGTTTCTGTCATTTTCTCCATCGGGATCGTCGCCTGCCAGCCATATCATGACATAGTCCCTGGAGGTTCGACCCTGATGGTCTTCCTCAACATACTCTTCTTTCTCAGGAGTTGGGTGTCTAGACAGGAAATCAGCTCCTAAATTCTCCTTCCCAGGAATATACTCCACGAAAATTTTGCCCAGCCCATACGAGTGATAAGCATTCTCTCTCAACTGCAGAATAATTCTTGTCCCCCAGAAGAAGATTCTTACTGGCGTATGCCACTGGTTTCAAAACCGACGTGTTGTCTCTACCTTCCTGTACCAAGGCAGCTCCAATTCCAATCCCACTCGCCTCTGTTCTTAGCACAAATGGTTTTGAAAGGTCTGGAAATTGTAGAACTGGTTAATTCACCCACGCCTCCTTTAATTGTCTGTAGACACTTCGCATTCTGGTATCCATACGATTGTATCTGGGAATCCCTTTTTCAAGGTTTCCGTTTCCTGGAGATGTCTCCGCCCACCTAATGTTGATGGTCTCCAGGTACCCTCATATTTCTCACCTCTCCATCCATTAGGCGATCTCACTGACAGCCTATATCCTCCTCATGCTAGACACTAGTGTTATCACATCGCCCCTGTACGTTCAGTCGACCTACTTTCGACTGGCGTAAGCGACGACTCACAATACAGACGGATCGTCCCATCCTGACTGTAACACTTTCTCCATATCCTCTGGGTTTCCCCAGGCTTTGCATCTGGGGATTTGCAGTATCGTCCTCGTTGGACAGAATTCTCTTCCCCAAAACTCCTGGACTTTTGCTTCCAGGACCATCTCGGGCGATATTGGATCTGGTCAGCCAATCTTCGGTTGGAGTCCTGGGTATCTCTCAGCTTTCGCGACGTTACCCACCCCTTCTGAACTGGGTTACTAGTGAATCTTTCACTATGGTCCTCTCCCTGACGTGTGATTTCCCTCCTCTCTTTGGTTGAAAAATCTGACCCTCCTATGTAGTACTGGCGATCTCAGGTCTTCGTCTGGACCTGTAACCTTTTTCCCAATGGTGACCCTCCCCATAAGGTGCGAAGCTTGGACCTCGGATCTCTCCTCATATTTCTTAATGAGATGCCTAGGGAGACTTTTCAGTTCTCCCCCGATCTGGATTTCGTAGATGTTCTTGGACACAACCTTTAAAACAGTATAAGGACCTTTCCATCCTACTTGGAGTATATTAGTCTCTGCTGGACCCCATACTTCCACTTGGTCTTCCACCGTAAGAGTTATTTTACTCTTCGTCCGATTTTTGGGAGGTGCTTTCTGGCACTCTGAACAAGACTTAACCCACAGGCGTACATCACCGGTCATTCCTGGCCAGCAATAATGGCCGGAAATTTGCTGCAACGTCTTTCTGACACCCATATGTAGATTCCCGGATATGGTGTGCCCACTCTGAAGAATGTGAGGACGGTGGGTCTCTGTAACCACCAACTGCTCGTGCAGGTTGTCTCCTCTTCCGGCTCTCCTGTAAAGCAGCCGATTCCTCAGAAAGTACTGCCCCCGTTCTGGTGAGTCAGCACTTCTTTGTAGCTTCCTGTAGCAAGGACGCAACGTAGTATCCTTCCTCTGGGCAGTATGCAATTCCCCTAGCACTGAGTTGTCGCATAGTGTCTCTGCCTCTTCTTTCTTCCCTTGTGATCCACTGGCTAATGCTCCCCTGTGGGCTGGCTGTTTGGGCAACCCCAAGAACACGTATTTCGTACCAATGATCATGGAAAATAGGGAGTCAGATAATACAGCTGCTGGAATAATGCCCGTGACGTACCTAGACTTAATCTCCACATTGGCGGTTGGCAGCGTCATGGCAACAGCACTCCTCATCGCAGGCTGTATCTCAATGGTCTCCACTGTAAGTTGGTCTCGGCGTACCAGGCTGGCATCTATCACAGCTTCCCCGTCCAAACCCGTATCGTAGAGACAAGTAACCTGCTCGCCATTGACTTCAATCAATTCGACCACAGGTGGCCTCTCTTGGTCCAGAATTCCATCAACGACCTCGACCTTTCCGGTGGCAACTGCCCTGGGAGCCACGCGGCAGGCCGCGAAGTGAGAGCTTTTCATTTTCGATTGCAGTCTTTCGTGTTGTGCGAGGGTGACTTGCAGATCGAACACCACTTCTCAGACCACTGTCGTGTCGGCTGAGAGTTAAGTGGGCTCTGTCTTCCATCCTTTTTCTTTTCTGGACTCTCCATTGAAGTCTTCATATAAGGTTCCCCTTTCTTGTATTCCCCGTTCTTGGATTTTTTTCCGTCATGTTTCTCCTGACCTTTGGTGGCTGGTATACTGGTTTCTTCCGCTTCCCCATGGACCTCCACGAATCTTTCCGCCAGCTTATTCACCACATCAAGCCGTTCCGCCCCTTGTTCTCCTAAAAATGTCTTCAGTGGTTCTGCCATTTGCTGGCTCATCTGGTCTACTACCATCAGCTCTTCCAGACTCTCATGGACCCTCTTGAACTCTGCCAAATCCATCCATTTTTGGAGATATGATTTTAGACGCAGACTGTAGGCGGCGAATAGCTCTCCCGGCTCTCGTTTTGTTGATCGAAACTTCTTTCGATACGTTTGTGATGTGATCTCGTAATGTTTCAGCAAAGCGGCTTTCAACTCTTCGTAGTTATTCTCATGTCCTTGTGGTAGGCGGGAGTAAACCTCGTAACCGAACCCTCTTAATCCCTGGGACAGTTTAAGATTCCATTTGTCTCTATCCAGCCCCATAGCGACTGACATGGCCTCGAAGCGATTCACGTATTGGTCAAATCTTTCTTTACTTTCATCAAAGACAGCTAAGGGAAACTTCATGGCATGGTAACCATGTCCACTCATGTTGGGTGAACCATGGGAAAAGGATCCCCCTTCTGCCCCGTCAGTTTCTCCTTTAGTCTGTGTCTTGAGCTCAAGTTTTCGCATGCGGTATTCATGTTCTCTTCTCTGAGCTTCCTGCGCAGCTTCTAGTTCCAAATTTTTAGTTGTCTGTTGAACTTCCAATCTTTTGATCTCCTGTTCCGCTTGCAATCTCTTGTTGGCCTGTTTAGCTTCCAGTCTCCTGGCGGCCTCTTCAGCTTCCAATCTCTTGGCGGTCTGTTCCGCTTCCATTCGTTTTGTCTCCAACTCCATCTTTCTAAGCTCTAACTCGGCCTTTCTATCTTCTCTTTCTGCCTGTCGAAGCTCTCTTTCCACCCCTTGTATATACTCTATTTGTCCAGACAAACCCATCGCTTCACCTCTTTCCCTCAATTCTTCCATCTCTAGTTTATGAGTGGCCATAGTAAAAGAAGGTGAGTCAGCAGGTTGAGTATAGAGACCCTAAGGCAGTAAGTAATTACTCAATATCTAAAATAAATATCTATCTATATACATTATTATCTATGTCAATATATATATATTATTCATCTATGACACCACACAGTACACCACAACCAATCTCTCAACCACAAGAGGAGATTTAGGATAAAGACTTATGTAGACGTGTAAAGTGTGAACAGGTATGTACTGTGTCTGAACACCTATCCACATTCACCCTGTCTGGATCTTTATTTTCCCGACAATAATGTCCCCAATAGCAATGTAATGTAGCCCAAATATATAATGCAATATCACTATATATCCCCTGGACCTGCTCACATTTAGTCACTATATATATATATCCCATAGACGTGCTATTATATCAAGTCACACACTATATATATATATATATATATATATATATATATATATATATATATATATATATATATATATATATATATATATATATATATATATATATATAATTCACACACTGAGCGTGTAAGGCTTTATACGGTGCGTTATGGTGAAAATGACTGTGTGTTCATATGCATCCGTTGTGGACGAACATTTACAGCGGAATTGGTCCGAGCAGTTATATTCGCCACTGCCATTGGTTGAAGGCGACTTGCGGCGCCTTTTTTATATTTGGATGCACAATGCAACAAACTATCCTCTGTCAAGATAGCAATGTGATTTATGTATACAGCATTATCGTTATATGGGATAGCAAAAGTAACCGTCATTTTGTAACAAGATTTATAGCTTATATGATATCTTAACAATTTATAGCTCTCCTGAGTATCTCGTTAAGGCCATATAACAATTGTACATTATGCCTGTTAATGCTCACTCAGTAAAATTTTACCCGATACGGTGGAATTTACTCATTCTCCTCCACGTGTCATCTTAGGTTCCAGTCTCCTGCTTCAAACAGTAGGCTCATACCTTCCGGAATTTATTATCGAAGCACTCTAAAATAAGCTTCCTGATATGACGGATTCCATTTTCAAACTGTATCCATGATAATCCTGTACAGAGCACTGACTGGCTTTAAGTCGGCCTCCTTTCTGCGCGGCCTTGTTTTCCAAAACTAAACACAACACAAGTTATTAATCTTAGGTAATTCAGTCCACAAATAATCTTCATCTACACGTTTTAACATGTATGCTAAATTGTACGTTTGTAATACACTTTTAGCCAAAGCGTTAGCGAAGTTGACAGGGGGTTGTAATGATAATGCCATGACCCCGGTCGAATGTGGATTCGACACCTGGGAAAGATTGGCCGTCTATTCTTTCGTGCATTCAGGTCTACACGATATGATTGTCCTATCACAAAATTAGACCCATGAAGGAATATTGCTTCGACACAATTAAAAAACAAAATACATGTTTATTTTACTTTGGAGAATTAACATTAACAGAACTGCTCCAGAACAGAAAGGGCAAGTTTAGTAGAGACATGAACGCTAACGTCACTTTGCGAGCACTTGAGTATATCATTACGGCACCGTTACCGTTGTTGGAGTCAGGCATGGAGAATGATTTTAGCATACGGCGTGCCGAACAAGAAGAAGATCCGGACCAAACAAAAATGGATGGGGAAAATAGGAGATCACATTTATGACGTAAAATTTGTTAATATGGTAATATAATGATAACATTTTATATCAAATAAAAGGGGGACTGTCAAGAGAAAACTTAATCTTAATTAAGTTGCATGTCCTTCACAGGACGTAGCAGTCAACCCCAGCATTTTCGCTGTTCGTGATTACTGGGCAAATTGTACGTTCAGTAGTTTGCCATTGCTTTCTGAACGACCGGCTCCTATACCTTTTTCGAAAAAAACCAGCACTGCTGTGTTTCGAATCCGGGTATACGGGCTCACAAACCGCGTTCGCAAGCCCCTCGCCACAGAGACACATATTGTAACAATAGTTAGTTAGTTAGTTAGTTAGTTAGTCGCAGTTCCAACTTCACAGCAACGGGTCGTCCCCATTATGCTCCGTTCCTGTGCCAGTGAATATCACACAAAATGCTCTCCACTGCCCAATGGAAAAGACAGAAGTCTCGACAAATAACAGCCCGCACAGATACACTGTGCATAATGCTGCCACCAAAATGTCAACACACCAGTCCCACACGAAACACTCAATTCATCTCTGATGGAATCAGCAGTCATTTTCCCATCTGGATGTTTCCTAGATGTTCACCCACACAGTCCACGAAAATACAATTCATCGTCGATGGCAGTGGCAGTCAATTAGAAGCCCAGCAGCCACGCATTTCTGCATAAGGCAAAAACCGGTCAACTCTGGCACATAGCCATCCACCATTGCTCCGAACATGCAGTCACGTTCCAAAAAATCTCAGGCAGATTCAAAAGCATCTCACACGAAACTCACAGCTCACAGTGTCGCGCCACGCACTCACTCAGTAGCAGGGCAACGGAACCATCAAGCCTCCTTAGTCGCCTCTTACGACATGCATGGTAGGATACAGTTTTGCTATTCTTTGCTACCCTTATGGGTCCCGGCAACAATATGAGTGTAACAATAGTTTGAGTTATAAGCCCATGTCAGTTACTGAAAGTCTGAATAATACGATTTATCATCCCACGGTAATTAATCAGTTAATGCAATAACAAACACTAAGCAGCGGGTTCAGCAGTTCCCACGTTGTGTAATGGCTAAGAACTGTAACAAGACCGCCGGGGCTTGGACTGGTTTGCTACTATAGATAATATCCCCAGTCTTTGCTCCAACCACCTCACTAGCACTTCACATCTACCAGGCTCCACACAAGCCGGGACAGCTGAACCTCCCCTCCCCTACCTAGGGTTTCCTACCCCAAGGGGGCTCGGACCAAACACCAGTTATACCACTGCACAAAGTCATAGTTTAATTCATAACTACGTCAACTGCAACACAGAGAAGGACGGCTGAAAGCCAGACTATAAGACAATATGTACAAGAGCAGATCTACAGATGATTCTTCTTCATCATAGAGACTGTGACTATAGTTCGTGCGATCGTCCTGTCGTGGTCACGACTCACCCAGGAACCTCCAGTGGACAGGAACTCCAAGGTCTGATGCCTCTCCAAAGTTCCCTCTTCCTACAGTGATCCAACTCTCAGGCTGATCAAGCGTAATACCACTGCCTGACCGACACTGCACCGGTGATCAAGGATCCTCCCTTGATGTCGTACTATATCACCGTCACACCCTACTGATGAAGTCTGGGCCGACCCTAGAATACTAGCTGTCTCCCAACTGCAGACAAGTACGTGTAGCACCGTACCCTAATGTTCAGGAGCCTGGTTGCTCTTCTGTCTCGTAAGTGACATACACACTGATAAGTCACCTATAACATGAGCGTTCGCTCCACATAAACACAATGTCACTTGCAAAGTCTAACAGGCGAATACAACACTTCACCTATTCCCATGTCTTTTGGAATAATAGATCTTCACAAATTCACAAGTAACTACCCTGGTCGATGGGTATCAATCACATCCTAACCTACACTGTCAATGTTCAACACCTCGGAATGGGGTAGATCCCTACCCTATCAAGCATGTCACTCCGGTGTTCACACCAATAAGTAAATCAATGTCTTAGGTCACTGGACCAAATTTCGGCTTCACTAAGGTAAACCATTGTAGGTACACACCACTTAAGCATGATAATATACAAGGTGTCCTGTGACGACCCAGCCGGGCCGGAAGCATAACAAACAGGCCATGGTGACTGGTAACAAAGATCACTCCTATCAACTTTGAAATTCACTACCTTGTAATCATCAAGGTTCTCACTGAGTTCGAATTCCACCAGTGCTCCACAGGCTAGAATCAAGAGACGTTTCAGTCTTGGATCCTACCGGATCTGTTGACACTCGTCGGACTCTCTGCGGCCGTCATAGCATAGACCTACCGACAAATTCTGTACTCAGACTTTTCAATCGTTGATCTCGGCAGATTCCGATGACCGCTCCCAGTAATTTAATGCCTCAACCATCATCTTGATCGGCACTTGAATGAGCCGGTCCCTTAGAGCTCATGGTTAAACTCTGGAATCTCCTTAGGTATAGCAATAACAAATCCTGAAATACGGAGGGGTTGGTGTGAGTACTCAACTACAACAAGAACTAACTGCATCTCCACCATTACACCTGCCTCTCAGTCATACATAATACAATCAAGATATATGTATGAGATCATCACATCATAGATCCACTCTTAACTATAATGTATAGGCATGATGATGTAAGAGAAAGCCATAGTATACTCGTGCATAGTCCAGTAACTCGTCTGGGCTACAGATAGCCCCCTAGCACCAGAGTCGACTGTATGACTCTGTCAAAGCATCCTTCGCCTGGTGCTAGTCCACTCCTGTGTCATCTCCCCTCATCAATCAGCAAATACACCTACTTCCCTTTCAGTGTAGTGATTACTTTATCTAGGAGGTGCCCAGCCGGACAGATCCTCCTTCCACACATACTCACCAATTAACCAATCCCTTCACCCATGGATTGATCAACTATACACATTTATAACTATATGTCCATAATAAATTATACTCCTTATAATTCATTACTATAGTATTAACTAAGGATAACTCATGACTTGTTAAACTTAAATAACAAACTCATATCATAGCCATCGCTCCGTCCTGGGATCCCTGTCCCAGATCCTGAGTTGCCTTTTATTAGCTGACCTTCATTCAGGTCGGTCATTTCTGTGCCGGTCGAGCACAGCTTTGGTGGCCATCCACCAATACACTTTCCCACAGCTACTGTGAGTCCCGTGCATCTTGTCCCGTGACGACTTAGGTCACGTCATCCAATGTAGCAAGGCCTCTAGCCTCTCCTCTACCAAAACTCTAGCTCCTCATTTTTGGGGGTTCATTCCCCTAACATACTACTCCTACTTCACGGCAGTACCTCAAGTACTCCATGAACAGAGTTAGGTTTCTGGAAGAGTAGAATAATAGAGACAGACTCGGTTCGGTTCCTATTTTGGATCTACCTTGACGCAACGGCCTCGAATTACAGAGCGCCGCATCACTCTCGGTCGGGTATGTTCAACCATCGGATACGCACGATCGCTTTGGGGTCGGACCTGCAACCTAACGGATCGGGCGGACCGGCCTACTGCCCAGTCGGTTGGCTAGACCTACGCAAGATTGAACCCGCACGGTCACTCTAGCGGCCGGACATGTAAACAAGCAGTGACAATAGGTCTCATAAATACTTCCTATCAACTGTTATCCAAAAAATGTAACACCATCCTTCCTACGTGGGTTAACACTGGTACCATTACACCGCAAATACTTACCTGCCGATCTTTCCCATGAATCACACCTTGATTCCAAGAATAATCACCACCACTGATCTAACATCTAAGTTACAATCCTTATCTAACGAAGCCAATTATACATCTATAATAATAACACGCCCTAACTTATCATTATTAACAGCGTCTAGCATTTCTATGTAATGAATGACAAACATCTGCCTTGCGTGTGTCATTACTAAACCAAACAAGTAACTGCTACACACTTGGTAAAGTACCGGAAATCTTCCTAACACAATGCAGTGATAATAGCATACATATCACTAACCATGCAAATCATTTGTAAACTAACAGTTTATAATTCTATCAATCTACAAACAAAGGTTTTACACCAGTACTAGAAAGAACACACGTTCCGGCCTATTGTGTATACACACTCCCAGCTGTTGTGCATTGCTGGCCCCGTCTGTCAACACATTACCTAGCCGATCGATAATCGCTAATTAAAATTCAGCCGGCCGGCAGTAAATTTATGCGCTTCGCGAAGACGATCTCGGTCGGCAAATAATTCTCTCGGGAATGTAGGCTCGGTATAAGGACAACAGTTAAACCATAGACAAAGTATTCAACTGACCTGTGATTCAGAAATCACAATCTTGACTGCTGATGTCCCGCTCTGGTCGCGTACACTGACATCCAATTTCAGCAGCACATTTCTGCGATCTGTCTACGCTGAGGTCCGACTGGCGACTGATCACGACCAACTAAGTGCGTCTTCACAATGCCTTCACGGGCCGAGTGTATTCCATGAGCCACGGAGAAGTCCTGTGTCACGGATAGTTCCACAATCCCGTGTTCCATGAGGCAATTGTGAGTCTAGCGTGATCTTGACCACGTACGCACTTACTGGGGTACATTCTAGATTTCTCTAGAAATAACCAGAATAGTGACGTCACGCACTACTTTCGACGGGAAACCCCTTATTTATTGTTACCAATTCCAGGGAGACTAACCCATCGCAATCCCATCAAAGGGATATAACACAGAGACCAGACTATCTGCAGTCGTTTCGTCACAAGAACTAATATGTAGAACCCGATACTTACCTAGGAACACACTCACCAATGAAGAAATTGAAATTGTATAAAACATTGAATGCTTTGGCTTTGAATACCTGGACGCATTGTCTCAAGCAGCGTGAGCTATATACTTGTTGTTTGGCAAGCAGAATGTTAATATCATTCTCCCTGCCTGACGCCAGCAACGGTAAGAGTCACGAAATGACATTCTCAAGTGCTCGCAAAGTGACGTCAGGGTTCATGTCTCTACTAAACTCGGTCCTTTCTGTTCTGGAGCGGTTCTGTTAATGTTATTTCTCGAAGCCATGGTTTTCGACCAACGAGAATTATGTCTCCCTGTTTTCTTCTCCCTCTTTTTCGTAACATTCGTCTCAGAAACCACATGTCGGTTGCCTACAATCTCTTCTTAATTTGTACTTTCGCGTTCTATGATTCACAGGATCGAAGTAACGTTTCATTATTCTCTTTCCAATATGTAGTGACAATGATTTGTTAATTAGGAAAATTGTCATCTTCTGAAATGCAATCTTAATAATAAGAAGTATTAAAATATGGAAACTATATTACAGTCGTACAACAGTCATGATAATTTCAGCCGACTCCGATCCGCGTAAATAGAGGATACTTTCTTCTAATTGCATATCATCTTAAATCAATATGAATTCGTATGAAAAGCGAATGGTTGTTTCAGTTCGTATAGTTACCGCTGCTTCTTCAACCAACACGGATAATTATGACAAACAAAACCTTCTCTTTAATCATATAGTATGTGATGTCACCTTCAACCGGCAATTATCAGCGTGCATAGCGGAGATTATTAATCATATAGTATCCATGGCATATTCAACTGACACGGATCAGCATACACAGCGGAGATTTTTAAATATGTAGAAAACGTGACATCTTCAGCTGACGTAGACATGCATAGAAAGCATGAATATCTAATGGTTTAAAAGCTCTTACATGTGTAACCGAGTGGTGTAGTAGCCGTGTCAACATACTAGGATCCGTGCACGTGATGCTACACAGGAAGGCCGAAATTGCAACATTGACAGATACCACTTCACATATAAGTATGTTATGCAAAACTTGGGAAGGTATGCATGTGGTAGACTCTAGTATTCAGTTCCCATATAGAAGATGATCTTCTCGTCTGCATGACAAAATGTTCATGAACATATAATTCGAAACCTGAGTTTCCGGATTAAAGATATCAACACACAGTGTGGCCCTACACGGTGAATGATTACTTTGGTTATTTTGTTGTCACTCATTCCAGTTGATGCTCTTCATTAAACATACCTCAACAGATCTAGACAGATATTTTATCTTTCTTGTGATTGTAATTTATTTTGTGTGTGGATTTAGCATCAGCATGGAATCATTCTGGAACTCTCTTGGGAAGTAAAGGCACTTACTATGGAATCATCAGTATTCTGATATTTTCAATGTCAAGGTGAAAGAATATAATGAATCGTATTTTGTTTTCTTCGCTCTTGTTTTCTACTGTATTAATCTTACCAGCTTTTACACTACGCTACAGTTCTTTTCTTCTTAAAATATGGCTAATCTATTCATTGAAACAGTGTGATATTTGTGAAACGATGTCTTTATGTGACAAGATATCTGTATATACAAGTAAAATTAAAACATAAGTATTGTGGACCCTGCGTAGAGAGAAGGAAATCTCAGACGCATGTATATACTTCTTCTTCTTCAGCATTCCGAGCCATTGAGGTTCTTTGCTGCAGATACAAGCCGTCTCCATTCGTCTCTCTGGTTGACCTTCTCTTGCCAGTCGCTGATTCCAAGTGCTTGTAGGTCTGTATGTATATTATCTCTCCACCGTCTTCTTGGTCTACCTCGGGGTCTACGGTCATTTATGTCCTGATTGTAAGCGAGTTTTGTTTCCCTATTATCTTCCATTCTTTCTATATGCCCCAGCCATTGCAGTCTATTAGCCTTCATGATACCAGTGATTAGCGGGGACTTAAACAGATCATAAATGTCTTTGTTGCTTCTTCTTTTCCACTCTCCACTTTGTGTATCCCTAATGGGCCCAAAGATGCGTCTTAAGACTTTGTTCTCAAAGGTTTGTAACAAGGCTTCGTCTCCTTTAGTTGTACTCCAGGTTTCAGAGCCATACAGCACAACTGGTCTGATCAGTGTTTTGTATATTGTGATCTTGGTGTTACGAGATAGCGCATTTGATTTTAGCAGATGTTGTAGTGCATAGTATATCTTATTTCCAGAGTTGATTCTAGCTTGTATTTCTTCCCTTATTATGTTGGAGCAGTTGAAGATTGTACCCAGGTATTTGTATGTTTCCGTTCTTTTAATGGTCATATTATCTATTTGTATGTGGCCAGAGTTTTTAGCCGTTCCTTCTCTTGAAATTACCATATATTCTGTCTTATCTTGGTTGATAACAAGACCCATTTGTTGAGCTTTTTCCTTTAAGTTTGTCAATATTTCCAATATCTTTTGTTCATTTTCCCCTATAATATCTACATCACCTGCATAACCAAGCAGTCTGGATGTTCCTCCAATAGCACATTCCTCCTTTACCTTCCTTACAACTTTCTCTAGAGCCAGATTGAAAAGGAGCGGCGATAGTGTATCACCCTGTTTCAAGCCAGATGTTATTTCGAAAGGGTCTGATTTCCTGCCTTTATATGTTACTGCATTGTCTGGTCATGTTGATTAACTGCCTTGGTATTCCAAATTCCTGCATAGCATTCCATAGACAATTCCTATGGACACTAGCATAAGCCTTTTTAAAATCCACCTGGTAGTCACCTAATAAACTACTGAGCGTAATCTTGCCAAGAAATCAACATACAGCTGAAAGATGCTGGTGTTGACAGCGATTTCCTGTAAAGGATATGCAAAAAAAAAAAAAGTCACCTAATATGTCTTCCGAATATGGTTTTAGTCTATTTAGTAATAACGCGGATAGTATCTTACAGCTTGTGGACAGTAGTGATATTCCTCTATAATTTTTACATTGGAACTTGTCTCCTTTCTTAAAGATAGGTATCATTAATGACTCTTTCCAGTCATGAGGTAATTCTTTTGTCCTCCAGATTTGTATTATTAATTCGTATAACTTTGGATGCATGGCCACCTGCCTTTATAAATTCAGAAGCAATTCCATCAGCCCCAGATGCCTTATTGTTTTTAAGTCGTGTTATTACATATAGGATTTCTTCAAAAACAGGTTCTTCAATTTGTGGTTCACACGTTAGAACCTCTTCCTGTGGGAAAGTGTTCCTTGGCGCTTCGCAATTTAGTCATTCAACAAAATATTTTTTTCCATATGTTACACAATTCGTCATTGGTTTTTATCATATTCCCATTTTTGTCTTTTAAACAATAATGTGTTGTGTTGGTGCCCTCGTCTCATTGACATCAGTTCTTTAAAATACTTTCTGGATTCTTTTTTCTGGTGATTATTTTACATATCTTTGATTATATTACTCATATATTCTCTCATGTGCTGCCGAACTATTTTTGAAGCCTCTTTAAATTTAGTTCTATATTGCTCTTCATTTTGGATGTTGTTGATGTCATTTAGCCATAGCTGTCTGGCATTATTTTTCATAATGACTGCTTCTTCACATATTTGATTGAACTAGCTGTTCTTTCTATGCGTGGTTAACACACCGAGACATTCGTCTGCGGTATTTTAATTGTATTCGTGATGTTCAACCAAGTTTGGTCAACGCTTTCCTCCAACGGGTTTTGTAGAATTTCAAGTTTACATTTTACTTCATCTGCAAATTTCTCTTTGACTGTAATTTCTTGTAGTTTTTCTCTGTTATATTTTGGATGTAACTTTTGTAGTTTAGCATAGAAAGCTCTGTTAAGTTTTATTTTATATTTTGCCCCAACGAGGAAGTGGTCGCCATGGCACTCAGCTCCTCTATAGCTTCTAACTTGTTGTATGTTTGATGCATTGTTGTTGTTAATTAAAATGTGATCTATTTGATTATAGGTTCTCTTGTCACATGATTTCCAAGTTTGTTTGTGTATATCCTTTCTTTGCAGTCTGGTACTGCTGATCTGTAGTCCTTTGGCTTCTGCTAGGTTGATGACTCTCCATCCATTATCATTTGAAGTTGTATGTAGGCTTTCCATACCAGCAACTTTTTTATGAGTTTGCTCTCTACCTATTTTTGCGTTGACGTCTCCCAGCACAATCAGGATGTCCTGTTTTTGGGGTTTCTTCTATGACATCTTCCAGATTATTTTAAAGTTCTTCTATAATATCATCTTCTTTCTCTTCAGTAGGTACATGTACATTAATCATCGTTATATTTTGCCATTTACCTTTTATTCGTAATTTACTAATCCTGTCATTAACAGCTTTAAAGTTTAGAACGTTCCCCATAACTCTTTTTCGATGACAAATCCTGTTCCTAATTCATGTTTATTTTGGGTGTTTCCTACTGTCACAATCTCTTTTGCAACAGAATGAGATTGGTCGTTGTCTAGATCCTGATACTCCTTCTATCTCACTGCAGAGTGTAAGCTGGGTTAGCCACATGTCCCACAACACAAGTCATTACTGTAGTACACAGCTATTAGTCACTGAACAAGATTCCGTTTGCGCACAGAATATCCCTTTAATGATGAATGAACACGGAAAGACACAACATATATAAATCCAGTAACAGTAATTCAAGAATATATCCTCATCACAACCTAACACTCGAATAACACTGCCTTCTCCAGGCCTTCTTAATCTCTTCCACCACGACAGTTAACCAGCCACTCTCTCCGGCCCGAACTCACTCGATCCAACCCACTCTGGGTCTAGGCCTTAACTGACTATCCGACCCTCTCTGGGTCTAGGCTTCAACTCACTATCCAGTCTCCTGACTCCACACAACACTCTTCTTCAGCCCAAGCTGTCTGCCTCACAACCACACTGGCGGGCTGACGCCTCCTCAACTCCCTCTTAAACTCACTGCCTCCAACCTTCCCCGTCTATCTTCTTATTTGCCCTTTCCGGAGACCCACCTTCAGAAATATTGAAGTGTGGAAGGAATCAAAATTGGGGGACGATGCATCAATAACATTAGATATGCAGATGATACAGTCTTGATTGCAGACAATGAACAGGACCTGCAAAATTTAGTAGATGCGATTGTTACACACAGTGAACAACTAGGGTTAGAATTAAATTGTAAAAAGATACAGATTATGGTCGTCACTAGGAAGGACGAAATACCACAATGTAATATACAAGTAAATGGGAATATTCTTCAACAAGTGAGCAGGTACAATTATCTCGGAACAGTAATAACATCTGATGGGAGATGCCTTGAAGAGATTAGAACAAGAATCGCCATGGCAAAAGTAGCCTTTAGCAAGATGAAAAACATATTGACCAATACAAAGATGTCAATTGAAACGAGAAAAAGAGTGTTGAGATGCTACATTGAACCTGTACTTTTATATGGATGTGAAGCGTGGACAATGAGCAGTCAGGCTGAAAAACATCTGATGGCTGTAGAGATGTGGTTTCTGAGGAAAATGCAAAGAATACCATGGACAGCCAGAAAGACCAATGAACAAGTCCTTCAAGAAACAAATGAAGATCGTAAATTGATTAGAGAAATTAGACGTAGACAGTCAAAACTTTTTGGGCATATTATGAGAAGAAATGGATTGGAGAATTTGGTGACAACTGGTAAGATCGAGGGGAACAGACAAAGGGGAAGACCTAGAAGCAAGTACCTGGATGGCTTGGCCTTGTGGCATGGTCGAGACAGAAACACGGAGCTGATCCACGACTCTGGTGATCGAGTGAGATGGCAGAACATGACTGCCCACGCTTACCGGCATGGCACATGATGGATGGATGGATGGATGGAGACCCACCACCCAGCTTCACCTTACCTCCGTCTATTACTTCTCAGGCCCGGCCAGCTTTTTTACACAGTACCACCCTCGCCTAGGTCCATCAACCAATGTCAATGAACCCAGGCATGTTACACCTCCATATATTATAATCATTCCATTTTGCTTTAAAGTACCCACTCCTGGCCACCTTATTTCTTGATTTGCTGTTATATTCATTTGATATTCAACTAGCTCCCTGGTTAGTTCTTCGGCCGCTCCAGCTCGATATAGTGTCCGTACATTCCATGTTCCAAATGTCAAAAGTCCTTTAACGTTCCAAGGTCATTGTCCAAATAAGTCAGTCTGAATTCGAGGCTCATGTAGCTGTTTCATAAGAAAATAGATTTTACAAAGGTGGGAATGTTAACCCCACGCTTCAACCCCCAACCTGGAGGACCAGGGTGTTTCTCTTTGTCTGTTATCTACCCTTTGACCTGTCCAGCTTGGGAGGCCCTGCTTGTAGCTACGCTACCGCTGGCATAGCTCTCAGGGTCATTGAGAAAGTCAAGCTCCCCCACCATGACAAGGTGGAAACACCATCGGGGGATAATAATAATAATAATAATAATAATAAAACTCCAAGCAAAGATACGCTTGTACAATAAATGCGCAAACCACAATAAGAACGTTTTACGTTTCGGACTTAAGACCTACTTCTAGTACTATACAAACAGAGGTAAAGAATGAAAACGTAACTGAAAATAGAAACACAAAATAATATACATAATTTCTGCCAGCGGATGAATGAGCAAATTCCGTGTACAGGAAGAGTCTGCAGGCAGGTGTTTTGGACTAAATCGAGTTAAATAGTGATTTCTATAACAGTATTGATTCTAGCTGTATGGTCTGACAAACAAGTGGTAATTAAGTGTCTCACCATTCGAAGTATGGACGAGTTGTCCGAATGACATAACATTAAATGTGTAACACATAAAGTACACTTAATGGTAAAAGATCATGGGGAAGACAACGATAAGAATACATGGATGGCATGGTCACGTGGCTTACTGAGTAGTACCTTGCCGTCTTGACAGATGACAGTATGTGGAAATAAATTTGGCCAAAATTCCATCGCACAATGCCTGGGCATGGATTCAGTGAACATGTGTTGCCCATGCAGCATGTTCCCTCTCTCGTCTCTCTCGGCCTTGTCATGTTTACTCCAGAGGAAATGATAACCAGTACGTCTGGAACAAGGTAGGCTGCAGACGTTGGCGGCTCAGCATCCAACCTCCAAGAGCGGGTGGTGAGTTTCACCTCCAAGAGCAGGAGATGATTGGTGGCCAGACCCTCATATCCGTGGGACTTGACTTAGAGGCGTTCAGCCATATTCCACAGCTAAGGGCCTTAAAGCAAGTGTCTGGACCTGTATGAGCGTGTACACCTCTCATTCGTAAGTGTCCAATTTAAGCGTATACTACAGTCAGACTCCCTGCCTGACTCTGTGTGGATCCCGCAACCGACGGGAATAGGCCCGCCGGAGATGTTTGCTCGTCTATTGCTAACAAATCTTCCCGCTTGACTTTGTGCGAATCCCGCGACCAGCAAGCACAGGCCCGCCGGAGATATTGCTCGTCTGCTCGTGCAAAGAACACAGATATCATTCGGACATTTGCGTCACTAAGTTTGCAAGTTCATTTCGACGCCAAGCGTGCCCTACAAATCTTGGCCGTCTCCGTAAATTGTCTTTAATGCATTTAGGGTTTATGTGTATTTCTTGAAGGACTGTCGCCTTCGTTTTTCGATTTGTCTTTCTTTCTATCAACATATTCTCCGAAATGTCCTTAAGAAGTCACAAATCCCGTGCATAGATTGACCGTTTCTAATAAGAATGAGTCTAGAAACTCGGTGTTTGCTGCCAATATTTATGTTTATATACTATATTCCAATATTGTACAAAGTTTTTTTTTCTCTCTTTAACACATACATTACATTACATTCCCAACGTTGCGGTAAAATGGCGTCAGCTTAACGGTGTTTTTTTCACAGAGGGACACTGTTTTGTATTTCTTTCTGGGGAGGACGTGCTGTTTGTGCTGTTTTTCGTAACCATCTTAGGAATGTTTTTCACAAGAAACGACGGTGGATGGAATGATGAGTTCAGATGACAGATAGTTGTTGGTTATGATCTCAAGTTTCGCGATGGTAGGCAGAGGACCTCTTTACCGAGACAATGGTTACGGTCACCGGCCAGTATGGTCACTGCCAGAAAGGAAAGCTACAGCAGACTACCTTCTGTAAAGATGCCTAGTTTATCGTGATTCGTCATGTCACAGAACATCACAAGAAAAGGATGGCAACACTGCATGAGATTAGCTACATAGAATATTCGTACTTTAAGCGAAGACGGAAAACTGGATAACATCAAACAAGAATTGGGAAGAGAGAATATTAATACATAAGGAATGTGTGAGACGAAGTGCAAAGGGATAGATAAAGATGCTTGCAGTTCTAACAATTGACGCGAAAGATCTCAGACTTGTAAAAACAAAACATATATTGGAAACAACAAGCTGCCATAAAGATTTATAATGACGAAGGTCACTATCAGCCTATTAAGAGAGGTATGAGACAGGGATGTGTAATGTCTCCAGATCGTTTTTCACTGTATAGTGAAACTATTTTCAGAAATGTAGAAGATATGAAAGGAATCAGCATTGGGCAGGAGAGTGTATTTGTGTGTCTTTTGATATTGACATGTCAGTCCTACTTTGGTTTAAACATAGATATGCGGATGATACAGTATTTATTGCAGACAATGAGCAGGATCTGCAACATTTATTAGACGCAGTTGTTGCACACAGTGAACAACTATGGTTAGAATTAAATTGTAAGAAAAACAGATTATGGTCGTCACTAGGAATAAGGAAATACCACATTGGAATATACAAGTAAATGGAAATATTCTTAAACAAGTGTATTGATACAATTGTCTCGGAAAAGTTATAACAAGATGGATAATGGATGTAAATTGCAACAAGAAAAAGCGCGGTGAACCTGCACTGTTGTATGGATGTGAAGCGTGGACAAGCTAGAAACAGCCGATGGTTGTGGACATGTGATTTATGTAAAATATGCAAAGAATACCATGGACAGACCAAAAAAAAAACAAACACAATGACCAAATCATACAATAAACAAATGAAAATCGTACACTGATTAGAGAAATTAGACGTTGGCTGTCGAAATGTTTTGGTCACGTTATGAGAAGGAATGCACTAGTGAACTTGATGACATCTAGCAAGATCGAGAGAAAGAGAACAAGGGGAAGGTAGAGAAGTAAATATCTTGATGGCTTGGCCACGTGGTATGGTCGAGACAAGAATACTGAGCTGATCCACGACTCTGGTGATCTTGTGAGATGGCGAATCATGATCGCCCATGCTTATCAGCATGGCACATGATGAATGAACATATTAAACCAAAATGCTCCGTTCACGCATACGGTTTATTAGACAGACCATTGTCACTACGATTATGCATCGTAGTCAATTTGTAAATAATTAAACATTAGTTCATTTAGTTAGTTCACTTAGTGTTTTATAGGTCTTAAAATTAAGTATTAGTTCAGTTGTTGTGTTGTCAGTGCGTGTTATTATCCCTTGTGAATGTTTATTGTTGCCTGAGACGCAGCGGTTCGGTTCTATTGTCGTCTCATGTGTTTAATAATTAAAATTTAATGACACATACCAATGCATTTGCATGCCGTAATGTAACTAAAATCTGCTCAGACTAACAGACGGGCAATATGTCAGAAAGGGACAAAATTGGAAGTGATTAGGAAACACGTATGCAATGTCAGCAATGGCTGATGCAATCTGGCAGCGACACAAATGATTCGAAAAAAATAAAACACAACAACAACAACAACTTCCCGCCATTATACCACAAATAGAGTTGACTAGCGCGTACAAATATAGCGGGAAGTTGGATAGACAGCAACAGAAACAAACAATATGGGCTATTGGTTAAAGCGGATAAAGTGCAGATGACACATTCGATAAAACCAGCATTGGCTGCTAGACAAGTCGGATACAGAGGAAGTGGCATATGCCGGAAAAGATCAATCTGGCACTGGGCTGACACTAAAAGTTATCAATCAGCGAAATATTACCAATCAGGTGTCGTCTCCACAATGAAGGCTGGCTGCACTTCATCTCCAAACACTGTCTGACTTTCACCCTAACTGCACATTATGTCAGATTGCTGTTCGTCCATCTCTTGTTATCTTCCTACATGTAACGTTGTCTAGCTCTTGCTCGCTTGCCTTCACCTTACCCGCCAGTTTGGTTTTTATATGTTCTTTATGTCTTTTAACGTGGCCGAAATATTTGACATTTCTCTTTTTTATTGCCTTCATCAACTCTATTTTTATTTTCAGTTTTTCTAGAACCTCTGTGTTTAATTGTTTTTGATTCTATGAAATACGACACACTCTTCTGTATATCCACATCTCCAAGATCTCTATTTGACTTTTAAATTTTTTCGTCCATTGTCTAGGTTTGAATAAACATTTGAGAATTCTCATTTGTAATGGGTTGTTAATCTCTCTAGATGCTATGTTAATTTCAAGATGTTGGAAGCATTTTGGCTATTCCCATTCTCTTTCTAATTTCTGTTTCACTTCTACCATCATAGTTATTACACGTCAAAGATAGGAGAAACTTGTTACTTTTTCTAGTATCTTCCCGTTTACTGTGGTGTTAATTGGTGGTCTTTCCTTTCCGCTGTTAATTATCACAGTTTTCACTCTTGGGATGTATATATCTAAGCCACATTCTATACTATATATATATATATATATATATATATATATATATATGTATATATATATATATATATATATATATATATATATATATATATATATATATATATATATATATATATATATATATATATATATAGTCCTTCAAGAAACAAATGAAGATCGTAAACTGATTAGAGTCATTAGACGTAGACAGTCACAATTTTTTGGGCATGTTATGAGAAGAAATGACTTGGAGACTTGGTGACAACTGGCAAGATCGAAGGGGAGAGGCCAAGGGGAAGACCGAGAAGTAAATACCTGGATGGCTGGCCATGTAGCATGGTCGAGACAGGAACACGGAGCTGATCCACGACTCTGGTGATCGAGTAAGACGGCAGGACATGACCGCTCACGCTTATCGGCATGGCACATGATGGATGGATGGATATATATATATATATATATATATATATATATATATATATATATATATATATATATATATATATACACACACACACACACACTACCTGTCCCGGCCCGGCTTCGCCAAATCCCTGGCGGAGATCTATCTATCTATCTATCTATCTATCTATCTATCTATCTATCTATCTATCTATCTATCTATCTATCTATCTATCTATCTATCTATCTATCTATCTATCTATCTATCTCTATGTTCGTTCGTTCGTTCTGTCTGTCTGTCTGTCTGTCTGTCTGTCTGTCTGTCTGTCTGTCTGTCTGTCTGTCTGTCTGTCTGTCTGTCTGTCTGTCTGTCTGTCTGTCTGTCTGTCTGTCTGTCTGTCTGTCTGTCTATGTTCGGCCCGTTCCCGTTAAAAATGTAGATAGAATAGAAGAATAGATAGATTGATAGTAGAAAATATGATTGGAAGCGATCTATCTAAAGTAAACTTACCAAGATATCACGAACAGCCAATAAATGGTGGGCGGTGGGTTGACTGCAGAGTAATGCAATCGATATGCAACTAACTTTCTCTCACAAAAAACTACTTTTTTTTTTAACGAACGAAAATCTTTCGCAGGCCCGTCCTACATTCTGACCTTCTTCTCTATTTCCTCTCATACATTCTTTCATTCAACATCTCTTATGAAGCAATTCTTTGACAACAAAAGAACAATAAGCATTAAAATGCATGAAAAGTAACTCGTTGAGGAAATGTTTAACATGGGCATCATAAATACCCAAAGTGGGTGTAATGCGCCGTACATATGAGAATGTTAAAAAAAAGTTAATGTGCTGTTGAAGTAAAATAAAAAGATTATTTAGAAAATTTTCACTATTTAAATAGATGCATTATTTTTATGAAAACTTTTAAAAATACCTTAAAGATTATATCATTATTTATTATAAGTCATAAGCCTGTAAATAACTGTAGACAAAGAGTTTATAAATCTTTGAAAACAATGCAACAATCTATATATAAAATATATAGCAATGTTATTAAAAGTTATGCCCCTTGAAATAACTTTTCTTAAGTTAAGTCCACTCGCTATATATAAATGATAATACACACCCGCTTCACATGCCAGTGATCCGGGGCTTGTTTCCGGATCCGGTCAGGGTTATGCACTACTGACGAGCTCAAACGAGAGCGAAACTGGAGTATAGTGCTTCCATATTGACGTGGATAGGCCTTAGGTTCATAGCAGAATGCGATCAGCGTTGCCAGTAGTGGGTTGTGCTCAATATTTAAATTTCTACTCCCAAACAACCAAATAATCAATAAATGATAATGTAAATTTAAATATTAAATTTTAGTACATAAATAGCTGACTGTAAACTAACAAACTATGAAAGTTAGCTGCACGGGAATGAAAAGAATACATGTAGAAAATTCCATCTCAATCGGATGGACCGTTATCGAACGCATCAGATACATCCCTACACACATACATACATCGTCTTATATATATATATATATATATATATATATATATATATATATATATATATATATATATATATATATATATATATATATATATAAGCTTTGAGATGATTTCACAATGATATGTTTTTGGGCCGTTCAGAAAACAATGACAGATTGCTGAATGTAAAATTGCGTAGAAAAGCTCAAACAACTAAAAATACTGCGATTGATTGCAAACGTCCTTAAAGGACACACAACTAACCTTGCAAACCATCAGATACTAATTTTGTGCACTATTCTGATTCCAGTTTTGCTTGCAGTCGGATACCAGCTGGGCATCTGCTGTTGTCATTCTCATAAAAATGGACGCCGCATCTACAGTTCTCTCAACTCGTACAAATCTTGCAGTGGACGCTAGCAGTGTGCAGTCTACGGCAACCGACTTACTTAGCGACAGTTTGAGACAGATTCTGCAGTGGGTTGTTTACTGTGTCATAGGTCAAAGCATTGTTCTCTTTGGTATTGCAGCAAACATCGTTAACATCGTCTGCTTCATCAAACAGGGGTTTAATGAGCCAATCAACGTCAGTCTATTAGGTAATGTTATGCACACACTGGATGTTGCATGTATGTTCATTGCCTTCTTATATCTGTAATATACTATGTTGTGTTAGCCCGTATTGTTGTCGTCAGAAACAAAATGTGTTGTGTTCGCTGGTGTTATTGTCGTTTGTAACACACTGTGTTGCGTCATCTAACGTTAGCGCCTTGTGTAACAAACTGTGGTGTGTCAACGAAAGGCATTGTAGGTGATAAGAAACTGTTCTGTTTGCTGACATTAGTGAAGGCTGTAAGAAACCGCGGTGTGTAAACTGATGAATTTGTCATCTGTACTTTAACTTCAATGTGTGACGTCAGAAACATTTCATAACTGTAACTTTTCGCTTACCTACTTAAGGCATGCATGGACGTGTTTAATTTTACCATAAGTTATGAAAAGACGAACTAATTTTGTTAAAATTGTCAGCATAATTTTTCTTCCATTCTGTCTTCTAAGGTCTGGCTATTGCAGACATCGGTTGCCTGACCACACTGGTGTGGACACAGATAAGTTACACCCCAGCGTTTGAAGTAGCCGACAAGCCGTTTGATGCTGTGGAGATTCAGTACATCGTCAGCGCCTGGCCTCATGTCACCTTCACTAGAGTCAGCAGCTGGATCACAGCCTTTATCACGCTGGAGAGGTGCCTGTGTGTTATTGTGCCCATGAAGGTAACTGTGTGATCATTCAAATAATATGTGAGGTCTTCTTGTTTACGAGTTCGGAGCTTTGAACTCAAGCGTAGTCCATACACTTGCTAATACTTCTAGTGCACTAGACTGATTTTTGCGTGTGCGTTAGCTTTCCATATTACTAGTGTCCCTCGCCATCAGGCAAACCTACTCTGAATTCAGAGGTACTTGTAACTTCCGCCCTCAAGTCAAGAACGAGAAGTCAATATCAAGTCAACGTCAAAGAGTTCTCCTCAATGAACAATTTGGAACCTGGGAGCTTACAGTAGGATCAGTCATTTGCTGCCTACTAGTCTTTACACAGCCACACTCTGTTTCAAATGCTTCAATGTATGTTAATTAATCATTTAATTAAACATATAATGAACTGGCAACATCTTGAGTCAGTGAATAAGATGAAGGTTAAGTTTTATGATTTTAATTCAACCAAAATCCTGTAGATTGGAGGAATGTTACAAGAAGACTCCCATTATAAAGTACACAATCAACATATCAAGCATTCATGAATGTCATAAAAACATCAAGATCAGATTTACTGTATTATAGATATCAAGTGTTCCTTATAAGAGGTTCTGAGCATGTTTCCTCACAAATCTTCCTAACTCAATTATTAATTGTCTGATTGTCTGATAAATGTCTTTCTATGTTGGTATACCACATGGAACAGGGTCCTGAAATCAAATTGACTGAGGTCTAATAGAATAGGTATTCAGCCTATACATTTGATGATGAGATTGTCCATGCTGGTGGCTGGCAAGATTCTCCTCATATTCCCATCTCATCTCATCACATTCTTCTTGTGCCTTGCGGTGTCGAAGTGAAGTATAAACATCGTGAGAGTGCCCGATTATGGGCTTTATGTATCGATATTCCTATGGACTCTGCTATTCCCTCCGTCCAACGTTTACGTGGTCGGCCTCTTCCTCTGTTTCCATCTGGTCTGTATATCATTGCTTGTTTTGTATGCATGTTAGTTGGTAACCTACTTGCATGGCCAAACCATTTGACTTGCTGCTTTCTAATAAAATATAGTGCTGCTATAACCCCCACTTTAGTCCTGATTTCTTCATTTCTGATCGTATCTCTTCTTGATACGTTAAGTATTCTTCTCAGGAATCTCATTTCTGTTGTTGTGATTTTTCTTTTCTCTTTTTCTGTCATTTTCCAGGTTTGGAACTTCTTAGTTTTTCTACGAGCATTATGAAGATCCCCTGTCGGCTTGCTAAGCCAGTCGCTCGCAGGTTTAGGACACAAATCTGACCACAGGGAGTCCATCTCCTCATATTCGATATGAAATAATGGAATGAAACGTTTGATTTTGAGTTCCAAGTACTTGATGAGCAACCGGTGATTGCTGAAATAATGGAATTGGCAGATCCTTACTCGAATAGGTTCCTATTAATGAGTACTTCAGATATGACTCCAGAATAACCATACATGGTGTCGAATGAACCAATGCTCTGATAAAGGCCGAGCTTTCCCATATTCATCCCAGACTAATCGTGTGCATGTTTCGTACAGGAATCATCCACGAACATCATCTCCTCTCTATTAAACAAACATAATTCATCCATTTATATTTTGTCAAAACTGAACTTCATAGTGCAGTTGACAAGAATGAAAAGGGGACTAAAGATAGACGGTTTGAGAAAGGGAAGAATAAGGCAGTACTAAAGGTGATATATATTGTCCCGCGTCTCTCCTTTGTACTGGATCAACTCTGACTGCTGATAGGCACACCAATCATCTGTATTTGCTACTTCTTCTTGTCCCTGCTGATACATGTAATATGAATGTGTCTAGTGATCTCACAAAAGATATAGACATCAGAGGAACGACAAGGCTTTAGAAGTCTGACAGGGAGATATGTGAGCAGACATATTCATCTAGGCTAGGACATAGACAGTGATGGTAATAGGATGATAGATGTGATGGTATGATCATTAATGTTATTTGCTCCCTAGTCCCAAATCAGGGAAGTACCAGATTGTTTATTGCCTGTTTACAATTTAGGTTCGATTCTCAAGTGCCTTTACTTCTTCTCAAGCTTCATTTCCTCACTTACCCTTCTAAGCTGGGGTAGTATGGTCTGAACGATTTTTCCCAACAATGTTTAGATGTTACCTTGAGTTCAAAAGCATATAAATGACTATCTCACAGTTGAAATAGTAATAGTTATGGTCTTGAAATGAGATACATGCATATTTCAGGTGAAGTGGTTCACAAAAAGGGAATTCACACTGATTCTCATTCATGGACAACACACACACACACACACACACACACACACACACACACACACACACACACACATATATATATATATATATATATATATATATATATATATATATATATATGTGTGTGTGTGTGTGTGTGTGTGTGAGAGAGAGAGAGAGAGAGAGAGAGAGGGGGGGAGGGAGAGAGAGAGAATGACAGAGCACAAATTCTTCTTTCTCACACCAAAATCCGTCTTCTTCTACCTTTGTCTGAACGCATATAATCATTTCTTTAAATGGCAATCAGCCTAGGCTGGGGACAGGAGTTTGAGTCCCTATTCTGGTCGGATATACTTGACACCAGTTTCGTCGCAATGAAAATGGACTGAACGAAATATAACTACAGCATGGTATGTCAAGATGGTTCTGAGGGCAAGATCTACCAGTCGTACAACATAAATTTCTTCCAACAAGACGTAAAAGTAAGGAAAGATGAGGCGAAATAAACATTCTTTCATTCTCTCACTCCGTGTGTGTTTTAGGATTTACTGCATATCAGAAGCAAAGCTGTTTCGGCACACAGAAATCTAGGGCGACCATCCCAACCCAGCGCGTCCACAGGTGGCGGATCGTGGAAAGGCCTCTAGATATAAAGGTTACCTGCGAATACCCAATAAGCAGCCGCGGACCAACTGGCGGTGGGCATAGAGGGCGAGGGGGGATCTCAGGTTGGGACCTGAGTTACTTAGAAAATACCTCACATACTGGGAGACGTGCCTGCCAATCGAGTCAGGGGCGCTCTAACCCCTCCCCGGGTAGGTGGAACCCGTTAGCTTGTGACAGCAGTCCATCTAGGAGACGGAAAACTCCAAATATACACCCCAAGTTCAAGGTGGACCAGCGTGCTGAGGAACTGGATGGCCATGGGTAAACCTGTCGTGAACGTTGGACGTCTGGCAGGCGTGCGGGGCGGCACCAGGCGTGTGGACTCCTTCGGGACATCCTCTGCCTGCAATATCCAAACTTTGCTTATGGAATTAATTCAACACGGGAATCGTCGCCGGAGCTACGGAGCACGTTCTCTGCGCTTGACACATCTTTCAGAGGCTAGCGAAGAGAGAGTGAGGAGGAGAAGACGAGGAAATGGTGCGAGAAGAAGGCATATAAATAGGAGGCCAGGCGCCAGGAGAACAAGACGAAAAGTGGAGAGACTAGGTTTCAACCATGTAAGAGTGGGATACTGGAATTGTCGTAGTGCCAGGCAGAGAGGTCCTGTATTGGAGAGGCTAATATATGATTTTGATGTCCTCATGCTCAAGGAGCTAAATGCAGACAAATACCATTGCCCTGGGTACGCCAGTTATATAAACCCTACTGGGCAGAAGAGACATGGGCAAGGTCTGCTGGTGAAGGAAGGAGTGAAGCATGTGGTACTTGACTTGAGCCAGTGGAATCACAGTGCAAGAGAGGTCCAGGGTATACAAATGGAGATTGGTGGCTTAGGTTGGAACATCATAAATGTATATGCCACAGTGGACTGTTTTGTCAGAAAGGAACAATGGGACTGGCTTAAGGAATTGGAGGAATTACCAGGTGATAGGCTTCTCATATGTTGAGACCTCAATGCGAGGAACAGAGATTGGGACAGTAGTGGAGAAAACCGACAGGGAATTGCCCTTGCAGATGCCATGGTGGACGCCGATGTGGTCTGCATAAATGATGGTAGGCCGTTTGGAATAGCAATGAGGCCTGGCGATGCAGACACAGCTATTGACTTGGCACTTGTCTCCCAGTCATCAGACCTTGACGTAAAGTGGACTGTTTTGAATGACCATGGGAGTGATCATATGCCATGCTCAGTCCCTTAAATCCAAAAA